>DWLS01000503.1:0-29763 GCA_018246255.1 Pachliopta kotzebuea | reverse complement strand
CGAGAGATATTGCTGCGGCCGAAATACTGTGCATCCACGGTACTGTCATCCGCATAGCAATGAATGCCACTGGCATGCAACAAATCATTGATATGCATAAAGCAATAAACAAATCATAACATGAATTAATAAAACCTTGACTATATATATATATACAGTAAACAATAAAAATAAGAACATATACATTACTATACATACAGTATTTTTTATTATTATTTTTATATACACGCGGTTTGATACATGTTTTAAAGCACGTGATATCAGTTGGTGTTTTAACTGCATGTAAATTTAACAATACATTGGTGCAGGATTCGAACCCGGTACCTTCGGAGTGGGAGGCAAGCGTTCAAATTACTAGGGTATCGCAACTGAATGTTAAATTTAAAATATAACGTATCAGTCGAGCGCGACAAACAAACCCGGGGCTGTGGGCGAATATATCTAGGGGTAGGGGGTGGACGGTGGAGGGGGTGTAACGGGAGCTATTTTAACAAAGCGATTCTCATATATCTTTACTGTTTTGATAAGCAAGCCAGATATGATTCCACTATTTCCCCTCGACGCCATTGTCCATTTCGCGGGGCTGTCGCCTGACCCCACTTGTAGCAATCTAATTTTCTGTCTCCCGACCCTCGGAGTTGCTCCAACACAACCAACACCGCCAACACCTATCTCAAACTTTTGAAAGATTCTCCATTTTTATTTAAAAAATTATTAATCTTGTATGTATGTTGAAAAGTACGTCAATCATTTCATACAAAATATATATAAATTCACTTACATTCTTGTAATACATGAGTTTGTATATTAAGCAAATAATAATCAACCGATAGACTTCTGCTGGATATAGATCTCCCCCGATCGTGACGGGATTTGGGCCATCCCTCAATACACTGGCCCAATACAGGTTGAAGAGAACACAACCAACACCGTTCTCAAACTTTTGTAAGATTACCCATTTTTATATAAAAAATTATTAATCTTGTATGTATATGTATGTATCTAATAATGACGGTATTATTCTGGTTAAATATATCCTTCACACTTCACATACTACATCATCTCCCACCTACTAGGTTGACTGGTAGAGAATGCTTGTAGGCATTAAGTCCGCCTATTGGACCCTATTTTAAGGTGTTGCGATAAAGTTTTTTTAAATAAAAAATAAATAAATATTTTGGATAGCAATAAAAAGTTGTTTAGTATACTACAATCGGCTAAAGATATCATTTTGAAATTGAAAAATAAACCACAACAATCAATCTTTAGCTCAATCCAACCAAGAGGAACAATTTGAAAAAAATGTAGAGATCTGAGATGATCCATCAACAACAGAAACGTATTTAACAAAGGAAAGAAAAATCACAATAAAACAAACATCTTAAGCGAATATTTGATCAAATGTTGGCTGCAACGTTGGCCGGGTGCCCGCAATAACTTTTATCTCACAGCGTCACATGATATGAAGGGGCGAAGACGCAGGTAACCCGACGGAAAATCTAATTTAGCAAATTGAATTACACCGTCCACTAACTCCTCGATATATTCCCGTCCAGTTCCTTTGGCAGCCGTTGTATGGTATATACGGAGACTAAAGATACCAAAAGAAAACCGAGAAAGGTATTCACCTAAGTGATAAGTGATACGTTCCCTATTAACAACTGATTTGGTTACGATGGTACATCGCCTTGAGACGTTAAAGTATCATTACCCCAGTAATTTCTCTAACGTACACCAGCTTTCAAACTACATGACAGTAATGTTTGCATTACTGTTAGGCGGTAGGAATAGGAGCTGCGATGGTCCTACCTAGATGGTTACTGGCAACAGAAACCTATCACCTAAACTAAATCTAGATATAATATACAAATATCGCCTGAATTTAACTTTTTTAGTTTTAAATTCACATATTAAAGATTTTGAAGCTTTTTTTATATCTCTTTCCTCTGTCACAGTAAATTAGGTGTTTTGGTTAACACTCGTTTTAATAAAATCTTAAGTTCTGTGTATATAAATACATATCGCCTACTTACTACACCTTAAATATACACTGCTATATACTTCTGGACATAGACTTACCTCAATAATGAAGGATTTGGGCCGTATTCCAACACTGGCCCAATGCAGGTTGGTGCTTCTGCTTATAGTTACTTACAATTTGTATCTTCTGCTTATTTAAACTTATTATGTATACATCGTATACATTGTTTTGAGTACTTATTTCTTTGTTGACCTTACTAGTCATGTACAATGTTTTAGGAATTTCTAATGAGTTTACTGCTCTTTTGCTAACATCATTACTGTTTACTGCTTGCTTTGAAGCTATTAGGACCTTGGCTCCGAAGCCGCGGTAGCTTTGTTTGCACTGTTTGTGATACCCACTGAGCTGACAGGTTCTAAGAACAGGTTTCTTAGTGGTGACACCCACCATCCTTCACAAGATCTATGCACATGGTGTATGAAATTAATATAAAAGATTTTCTCACTCTTTCCTTATGAGAATGGAGCCTGGTTTTTGAATTACTGCCTCAGTTCAAAGAGAGACTGCGTGCTCTCAAAGTTCATTTTCTGGCTATTGTTACAGTCTGCGGGGTCCAGACAAAAGGACGTACAGACGAAACTTGCCCGAAATGAAATTATATAAGTTTTTTTTTTAAATGTGAACAGAACAAAGGTCGTCGGTCGCGGGGCCGGCGCGGCGGCCGCTGGAGTGCGGTTACGGCAGTTAAAAGTAAGAGACGCCACGTGAGTTAGCTACAATTTATATGTAAATCAGAACAGGGCCCAAATAGTCCAAGAGCTGACACACACAAACATTTCACATATAAAAACTTTTTATTAACCTTTCGCGAACCTAGACTTATGCGCTCCATCAACAAACACTACATCGTATATACGTGTAAATAAATTTTGTAGTCTTCCATTAAAAAAAAAACATTGAAAACCTGTTAACTTTGTTAAAAATATTATTAGTAATAAATTCTTATTATAATTGAAAAAAAAATTTGCTACTTACTAGTAATATAATGATGTACATAGTGATAAAATTCAGCACAGCGGGTATAAAATCATTGACTTAGAGTAGAACTATCGAATGTAACGGTAAGCTACCGCGCCCAGGAGGCAGGTAATCATCAGCCGATACAGGTCCACTGCTGGGCATAGGCCTCATCCATTAATGAGAGGATTTTGACCATCTCCCACCATGTTGGCCCAGTGCAGGTGGGTGGGGAGCCAGATCCCAGTTTGTCGATTAGCACGGCGCAGCTTCGGTCCTGTGAGTAATCCCTTGGGATCCGTTCCACCCTTGGGTAAATAGTGATGACTGATAAGGAGTGGTAAACCCTGCCTGTGGAAGAAGGCGACTTTGAGGGCCTCTCTGTCCATTAAGTGAGCCTAAGTCGAACAAGTACGAGGTGATCTAGTATTTTATCATATATTGTGGGTGTTGGGTGTGGTCAGTGCGTGGAGGCAACTGTGAGTTCCGTAGGATATCCCTGGCCTTCAGCATTGCACCGAGGATGACGACGTAGGAGGTTTTAGTGGGTATAAATCCCACATATCCCTGTCTTCCCCTAAAAGCAGAGTATCGTTATAAGATATTACATGCGACAAAAACAAGTAGATAGTGATGACTAAAGTAAACCCTGTCTCTGGAATAAAGTAACTTGGAGAGTGGAGTCCGTCACTGTCTATTAAGTGAGCATGAGACGAACAAGTATGAGGTGGTCTCTATCGTATCACATTGTGGATGCTGAGGAAGGTGACTTAAGATAAGGTCAACATTGCAGGCTTTCCACAATACATTGCGAATGTCCATCAACTTTCCATCTAGAAGCAGGGTTTCTTTCGAAGATTTCCGCCAAAAATAGAAAGGTAGGTAGTGAATTAAGGAATATTTCCTTCTGTCCCGTTCCAGCAGTGCACTCCTGGTGTATGCTGGAGGGCCGCGTCAGTCTCCCGAGACGAATCTAATTGCGTTTTCGCTGAGGTGCGCGCGGTACACTCCACTTACTTTTTACTGGCAGCTGCGCCACGTAATCAGATAATTCCTCTTGTCTGACGGCGCCTTAACCTTATTAAATGTTAGGGGCGATACATTTGTATTCATGCCCTGCCCCGCGACACGCCGCCTATCTTAATATTGTATCGCTGAGTTTTTTTTTCGTCTCATACGTTCCTTCAGAGAGACGATTAAGATGTTTACGAGAAAGACACCGCGGGCGCTGCTCCAGCCTCCGCATTACATTAAACCCAACTTTCATTATCTCCTTTGAATTTTATTAAATGTAATAATTTGGAACTTTTGCGATATTAACATTAGTAATATAGTTTTAATCTTACAGTTTCTTGGTGTGTGTCCGTGCAGAATGAGACGTCGCTACACCAACATAATAGCTGACGTATGACATATATATAGCTATGGTAACAATGATATGAATTCATTATTTTTATATATTATTTGTTTTTTTTTTAATAAAAATGGACTTGACACCATTGGCATTACCTTACAGTCTACCTTAAGTAGTGCAGAGATATGGTGAGGTAGAAAAGTACATTAAGCAAACAAAATAAAAGGTGTGTGATAATACATATCAAAATATTATCAAATTAGATTACAATACATACATAACATTAAATTCGATACATAAAATAAATACTAATACATAATATATTCATACTAATGATAAATAATAAAATATATACACAGGTTCAGTTTTTTAGATGCGAATGCAACGGATAACTACTAGTATTATATATAGTTAAGATAACTCGTCTAGTCATAGAAAGCAGAAGTCTTGATATCCTATTGGTTTGATCGTAATATAAATCGTAATTTATATGCAGTTATTATAACACCAAATGATATCACGTGATTAAAGACATGTATTAAATCGCGTGGATATAAACAAGTACTATGTTATGGCTAAATCTGTCACTTACTTATCTTATCAAGTGAACGCTTTACAAGTCCCACTGCTTTATAAAAAGAAAGTAAACATTTTCAATTAATCAAAATTATATTATTATAGAAAATCTACTATGAGATGTATGTATAAATAAAGTTGGAAACTAATATAACTTAATATTTATATCCTTAATTTATTTTAAGCTGTGGGCCAAAGTGAGACATGTGTCATGTGAAACTAGCCAGGCGTAATCCTTTAATATAGTAATCAGTTTTAGTATGACACCGTTTTTGTTGGACCAACCCTCGCCTGTCCTCGTTGAGTATACACAAACTATGTTTACTATAAACATATATATGTAACAGCCGGGAGATATACCCTGGACATATGCCTCCTTCAATTATAGATCGATTTGAGTCATCTCTCACCACTCTAGCCCAATCGTTAGTGGGGATATCTACCACCACCGCTACATTCCTACCGCTGAATAGTAATAAGCAAACATTACTGTGTTGTAGTTTAAAGGTTGGCTGTATGCCAGTAAAATTACTGCAGTAACGAGAATTAACATACGTCTTAAGACGAGCGTAATGTGGCGCTGCATACCATTTTAACCAGCGCCTCGTTATTTGCAAGCCTATCATTTACCATCAGGTGAACTCTTCAGATTATTACCTAGTTAAAAATATTATGTAATATCTAAAGTCCTATAGTCTATAAGCAGTCGTTTATACCTTATTTTAAGATGCATCTAGGTAATAGTGTTATCACTGAACGTATAGCGAGTATTCTAACATCACCTTTAGCAAGGCATTCATCTGATGGTAAGTGATACGCTTGCCTATAACATGGTATACACACCACCACATTGTATACAGCACCCTTAAAACTACAACACAGTAATGTTTATGGGTTACTATTTAGCTGTAGGAATGGGAACTGCGGTGGGACTAACAAGGTCTCCTGCTAGATTTTTTTGTTGGAGAAATCTAAAGATATGGGTTGTTGTGGGATTTGTACCCAATAAAACCCAAACGGTGGTCATCCTCAATGCTCACCGGTGTAGGTATTGATTGGTTGTATTTAATTTAATTGGAGGTCGTCCGACAAAAGGATCCGTATTATCACGTGATTTGTCGTGAAGCGTAACAAACGCGAACGGGACACAAATCGCCCTCTCATCGGCCAAATTAAACATTATTCTTTTCTAAATCGAAATTCCGACGGAGTTTTATTGGAATTTTTTCGTATCCTCTACGTGCCAATAAATACTGATGCTAAGCGTTTCAAACGATACAGACCCCAGCAGTTAGCCGGCGCTCACACGCGCACGCGCAACCGTGCGCAGTATGCAAAGCGCAAACAAGAGCCGCGCAACGCTTATCCCATTTACTGTTTGTTGCCCGTATACCTCGCCCGGCCACACGCGACACTTGACATACTTAACTCACATACACCTTCACATTACAACTTACAATCGCTGTATATATATCTATAAATATATAACAACAACTCAAGCCTGAGCCGAACGCTGTCGCTATTGATTTCAAATTCGGCTACCACTAATGGACTTTTCAATTTATCCGCAGTAATTAATCAACTAATATCAAATCGGGTGGATATAAACATTAAAAAAAACATTATCTGCTCGTGCTGTACCCCACTAACCAACAAACAAGGCTTTATCCTTCTCATTCAGATAGTCCAAATCTGCTCAAGTCCTGCAGTGGACATCTATCGGTAGATGATGATTAAGGAATAAGTTTTTCTGTTAGTTTACCCTGTGTAATTATCTCTAATGAAATATAATAAACTTTTGACAAGGTTAAAAGGTTAACGCTTAACCACAATCCTAATTGTTGTAAATTAGTAAAGAACAATAATTAGTAATAAACTGTAAACTTTTGAAGTCTTATCTTATTATAATGTTGGTATCTCTTTTCCCGGAGACCATCTAGGTACCGCCGCAGCTCCTATTTCTACTACCAAATAGTAATGTACAGACATTAGTGTTCGAAGTTGAAGGGATAAGCTAGTGAAATTACTAGAATAACAAGACGTAATACCTTCCGTCATAAAACGATAAACGCAATGCGGTGATGTGTATACCATCTTATGAGTGTTTTCTTCTTGTTTTTTAAAGATACAAGTCAATACTTGACCACGATCCCAATTACTTACTATTAGGTGAACGCTGACGTGCGCAAGTTGTTACACTTCTTTGTATTTATCTAGAACTATGCGATATCCATAAATTATATTACATCGATAATAAAAGGATGGTAATTCATAATCTGTCTGATTGTATAGTGGTAATAAGACAGGGCAAATATGTGTAATAATGTTTTTATCGGTACAAGTTGATTGTATGTCAATTGTGAACAAATATCAAAACGTTGAAATCGCGCTACACATACTAGATCCGGGAATTGTCCCTTTAACACGACGCGGAGGCGAATAACAAAATAAAATACAATACAAAGAGCGTAAAAGAGAACGTATTGATTTGCAGGAATTTTTATTAGGAGGTGTTACCTCGCAGGAGGCAATCTGCTGCCGGCTTATTGCTTCCTTTATACTGTTCCTCCGCTCCTCTCCACCTCTCCTCTCCTCAGGAGACACTTTAACTCGCTTACTTTTATTTTAACTGCTACATGAATAGAACATTCCCACATTACACATCTTAGAATGATATACATTTCATCACACAAGTCCACGTCACTATGATTGATAAAAAATTTTTAAGCCTCGCAATTTGATCTTAAAGCGCGTGATATTAGTTGGTGTTATACTAACTATATGAATTGAACAATTCATTGGCGCAGGCCGGATTCGAACCCGGTAACTAGGGATTGGAAGGCAGGCGTTCAAAATACTCGGCTATCACGACTTATAAACATTAAGCATTGGAGCTATAGAATGAAGTATCAAAAAGATCGTGATAAAGTTCTTCAGGGGTCGGTACGCTGGTGGTGCCTCTGGTGCTGCAGGCGTCTGCTACGGTAACTGCTTACCATCAGCCAGCCTGTATGCCTGTTTACCACCTTACTGGTATAAAAACCACAATACTATTCAGCGAAAGTAATAGGAGGTGTAGCCGTTCCTGCTTGGATGGACTCCTACAACGCAGACTCCTAGTTATTTAATAGTGCTATTTACAAAAAAATATGCTTAAGTAATTCCTAGTTTTTGCTAAGTATTTCATTTGTGATCTATCGATAGGCATAGAATCCGGACGTTCCGTATATATACAAGTAACTAGTAGCAAGAATTTTTGATGAAGAAGGATACAGAAAACTGTCTCGTCAACAGTTTGCTTTTAACATGGAATGATGATGAGTCATTAACGTCATTTATATTGTATAAGGTTGTTAGAAATTTCCAAATATTTAGAACTGTGTTTCCTAACTTTATAAGTCTCATGTCCCACCTTTGGGTGAAAATCTTTTCAATGTCCCCTACAGACTTAATGATTTTTGTCCAATGCAAAAAAGAAAAACAACTACAAAATGCAATAAACTATATTAGCTAATTTAAAAAAATAACCGATTGCCGACGAAATGACAGAATTGAACTTATTACCTTATGAGGCCTACACCCCCACTTTGGGAAACACTGCTTTAGAGCATACCAGTTATTGATCCACTGACGAGGAATTAGGTGCAAGTTAGCTTTTGTTTATTTTTTACATATATTAATAATTCCCCTGACGCTTTCTATTCTTTTCTTTTTACTTCTGTTAATTTCTTACTTATTTCTTCAGTTATCGGGTGCAGTTAACCAACCAACTTCCTTGCCTGTTATAATGCAGTCGTGTTGCCATTGGCTTCTCCATTTCACATACTAATCTGACCACGGATGGTCATCACATAGATATTTAGGTTTCCTCACGATATTCTTCTTCACCGTCAGAGCAGATGATATCAGTTGGTGTTGTACTAACTGCATGTAAATTGAAGAATTCATTAGTGCAGGCCGAATTTAAACCCGGAATCTACGGAGTGGAAGAAAGGCGATCACGGGTCCTAATTTCTAACTACTCCTGTTTGATTCCTATATTCTTAATTATATTTCCACAACTATTTTATTTCTACTTTGTATGAATTATGTATAGTTAATTCCGAATATAATTATGCTAGTTATTTTTACTACAGACCGTCCCTAGTTATATTACTACTAAATAACTGATCAATGTTATTACTTGTTATTTTTTCATTTATATCCAATCCTTCTTCTTCTTTTGTATGAATGTGGCATTCCTCTAAAATATATGACACTCAAAATAACATGTTATAACCAGCCGTAGGACAAAAGCTTTAAATTTTTTCAATTACTCAAACTTTTTATTTTATTGAAGAAAGCTGCACGGAGAGCGGGAAATTTATCTGGTAGTTAACGATGCACCATAAACAGGAGGCGCCAGTAGGAATGTAAACCTTTACTTACGATTTTCGTCGTTGTAAACTTTGAAATGTTTCATAAAGCTACAATATTTCTAATATTACACGTTATAATATCTATAGTATACGTTGTTTTTATTTGTTAGTAAATTTAATCCTTAAGCCGCGTTAATCTATGGTCTCATACAAAATCTTACGGCATCCAAGCTAACCTCTGAGGCAAACGTGGCTCTGGCTAGGAATTGGGCCACCGTGTTGGGAGTTTGACCAAATCTCTTCATTATTAGGGAATGTCGAGTAGTGGACGTCTATGATGATGATGATATATCATTTAAAAGACAACATTAGAATAAGTTACCATGTGAATCAAAAAGAACAAAGGATAATCAGAATGTAACAGTAGCGTCGTTCCTTTAACATGGGCATTAATTTGAAAGCATTCCAATAAGGCACCGTGCCCGTACAAACAGCGGGAGTAACTCAATTAAACTGAAAATTCAAATTGTGTAATCGCTAACAAAATTGAAAACGCAAAATGAGGAGTCCGCTGAGGAAATAAGCTCGCGGCGCGTTGCGAGGGCGTGTTTACACTAAATAAAGCGCAAAAGGTACGGATTTGTGAGGATGTAAATCAAACTGAATGTTTTATTAAACACTCAGTTGTGCTGGATATTCAAATTAAGTGGCGGCGCCGGGGCCGGGATGCTGCGGAGGAGCACTTTCTGCAATTACGGTGCCCCGGCCAATGGATATTTCTTACTTTGGCATTGAGTGTGATGGGAAATCGTACAGATGTCTGAGAGGTGATGTATGAAAGTATAAAATTGTAAAGAGAATATGGTAAATTTGAAAGATAAAAACCCCTTCCAAATATAACCGAAGATACGATAAAAGTATAGAAGATCGAGCCAAGTTGAGTTCCTTGAGATACACTCACATTCAACTAGATGTTAAAGTATATTAATAAAAAAGTTTATTAGGGCTTTAAGTAATAAGGAATTTTCAACAAAATTTACATGCAACTTACTTTAAAACAAATGATTCGTCCCCCGTGGCCCCAGATAAGATAAGTTGCGTTTAAATTGAAGCTGTCTCCGTGTTATCTGAACCGTAGAAATTTCTCTACCTCCACGTTCCCGTTCGCAATATTTACTTGCTACTTTCTGTAAACATTCTTCGGGCACATCTCCAGTATAACTCGTACAAGAAAATTAAGCTTGTTAATTATATATCTTGTGTAACCTCCGCTCCCCCTCCCCTCGCTTCCTTTACCCCACAACCTGCGTTGTCATTTCTAATGATGAACCTAATATTCCTCAAGAAAGTTTTAAGGATTTTCTAGCATTTTATTATCTATTCGAATCGACTGCAGTAGCAAGACGACCTGATAGTAAGTAATACACCTGCTCATGGTACTGATTAATATGGTGTACACAGCATTACATTGCGCTCGTCGCCTTGAGATGTGAGTTATTAAATTTCACTAGCATACAGCTTTCAAATCGGAACACATTTTTCTTATATATTATTCGACCAGGCGACGAGACGAGCAAGGAGTTCACTTGATGGTAAGTGATACTTGCTCATAACAAAATCGCGCTGGTTAAGATGGGACATACATTGCTCCCCTCGCCTTGAAACGATAAATCTCGTTTTCCTAGGTATTTCCTTAGTATACAACTCCCTTCAAACAAAATAGTAGTAATGTTAGTCGGTAATGAAATTTAAAAAAGTGACCATTTCTACTATACTAGAGAAAGAGTTTTTATTTATTTTTAATTAGTTTTTGTTTATCGAAAAAACAGTAGCGAAAGGATAAAAAACGTTTTCCCTTACGGTCATTAATAACAAGCAGCAGCCGAGCAAAACTCGACCGGGGCGAACTTGGTATCTTGCTTCCGCTAACTACTGGGAGATGGTAATGAAGCGGGCTCGCTTACCTTTATACGTGCGTCCCTCTCGCACCCCCCTCTCGCCCCCCCCTACCCCCTCCGTACCCCTCGCAGGCGCTGTCACGGCCACGGAGGCCGATGTAGACGGTGACAAGAAATTAATTAGGGGAAGCTGTAGGAAATAATGGTCGGCGTGATTTTTAAATGAAATTTATTTTCTCCACTTCATTTATTTTCCGGCGACATGACACTTCGGAAATTATTACACTTCACGGCGGCCTCCACAAGGCGAGGTTTCGGCCTGTTTACCTTTTACGTGAGGGATTTTTTTTTTTTTTGGAAAATTTCTAGCTATTTGATTTGGTAATTGAAAAATTATTTGCTCCTGTCGGCCGCCGCTCCACCGTTTTGTTTGGTAAATACGAGTTCTTGTGCTATCGCTAAGTTTTTAAGCGAATTCAATTTACAACTTGGTTTGTTTGTGAGTTATTCGCGGTGCTGTACGGATCGTTTGCAGATAACGAAAATTATTTTGTCGTCGTTATCATAATCTATATATAAACACTGTGGATACAGAAGTTATTAATTGGCAACTATCTCAACTAATTTTAGTCCTTTTTTAGTAGTTATTTACTGGTTGTAAGTCTCCATTACTGGAGACCGTCTAGGTACCACGGCAGCTACTGTTAATTCAACTAAATAGTATGTGCAAACAATACTGTGTGTATTGAAGGGTGCTGCATGCTAGTAAAATTACTGGGGTAAAAAGACTTAACAGCTTACGTCTCAAGGCAAGCCGCAATATGGTGCTGTGTATACAATCTTAACTAGTGCATCGTTGTTATGGGCTATCGTATCACTTAACATCGGATGAACGCTTTACCTGTTTCGTTGTGTATAAAAAAATTGGGGTGTAAGGTGTCTCATAAAACTCACGGGACCCAAGCCAAACGAGGCCTGGGCTCCCCACCAATTCGCTTTCGGCCAATTCCCCCCCTTTATTGAGGAAGGCCTATGTCCACCAGTGAACTTAAATTGATTAATCATGAAAAAAAATATTTTTCAAACCGAAGCGATTGTCTCAAGCCACCAAAAAAAGTTTGATTAAACACTTGTAAAGATCTTCGTAATTGTTATAAAATGAAAAGCCAAACATAAAACAAACAAGCATATTAATAATTGTTTAAACATGTGACTTTAATACTTATTTTTTATATCACGATAACAAAACTCCAAAAGCCGATAACAAGCACATCAAATCAAGTGTAATGGCCGCTCATTAATATGTATGCGATAATTGTAGCACAGGGAAGGACAATACGGCAACGGATACCGACGGAAATTACATGCAGACCACTCCACACTCTACGGCGGAAGGTTTAAAAGGCATTACGGTTCAACACACGTAAAAAAGAGTATTTTTTTATGAAACAATTATAACATGAATTGATTTAAGTGATAAACTTGTAATTTACTCGTTCCTAGTTCGTAATATACTCGTATCACGATATGTTTATAATTCACGGCTACATAAACGATACTTGGCTTTTACCATTTGCTAGTGGATAAGTGAGTTAGAAGCAACAAATTCAGCGAACTGTAATAAACTGTTATTAGTTATATATTAAAAGGGTGTAAGGTATCCTAAACTCATGAGATTCAGGCCAACCTCACCTGCTCGCAGCTTGCTGATCAATAAATAAGGCACTGGCTATCCACTAACGCGAATTATGCCTGTGTGGTTGGAGGTTTGTCAAATTTCCTCATTGTTGAGGAAGGCTTATGTCTATCAGTGGACGTTTATTGGCTTATGATAATTTATACAATTATAGATATTTTGCACAAAAAACAAGCAACGTAGTATAAAATTGGTTGAGCTAAAAGCTACCTAAAACAAGACCTGGTTCTCTACGTAATTTTAAAGCAAAGTCCAAATGTAATTCATTTGCAACAAATTCATACACATCCCCAGAATATTTGGAGAGTAAGAGAATATCCAGCAGAAGGGGAAGATTAACACAGTAATTAAAAATGTTCACGAAATCATACCAATCCCAAATCATACAACACGAATTGCAGCGAAGAATGTTAAAGTATGATCCTGACTCCAGAAATAAAAGGAAATCGCGTGGGTTAATGATGAAATCTAGAAGGTATTTTCGTTTGTTCCTCGAAACGTCTTCAATTCACGGACTCAGCCATTTCGTAGCTCCGAGGAGACATCCATGTGAAGTGTGAGTATTGTTCTCTATGATTTTTACAACCCTTCTTTTTCTTTTTCTTCCTTCAAAAGTCTTTCCCATAATTAACCTATCATCATCAGCCGATAGACGTCTGCTGGTGGACATTGGGAGAGCCAATGATGGGGGATTCAGGGTCTCCCATCACTCTGGCGCAATGCGGGTTGGAGAGAGCAGCCAGAGCCTCGTTTGTTGATTAACAGGGTGCATCACGAGCAGGTTAGGTTGGTTTGGATCCCGTGAGATGTTCTGTGGGGCCCCTTACATCTCTTATCAATTTATAACTTAAAAAAAAATATATTATCAAACCTACCTCATTTGAAGCAATTTTTGTAGGTTCCTCTGGTTAACTGTTGTCTGTCTCTCCGTCTTCGGCGCAATGTACCTCTCACAAACTACCTGGATCCGGTACCAGTCGTCGCCCACCGTCGTGTCCATGGAACGGGACATGTTCGCCTGGAACACCACCTTCCCGTGCATAACTATATGTCCCGACAAAAAGGTGGACCAGGCTAAACTAGCAAGCTATATCAAGTGAGTTCTTATGATACTAACAATTGTTATGTTAAGAATTTTTTCTTCATAGTTATAAGGATTTGTGAAGACGAAAACTTAAATAAGTTTATTTTATTTCTTACTCTTATAATGGAGGGGTTTGGGTCGTCCTCCCCACGCTGGCCCAAAACGGGTTGGGGGGAGCCAAAGCTTCGTTTGTTTAGTGCACCACGAGCAGTTTAGATTGGCATGAATATCTTGAGTTGTTGTATTACACCTCTCTGTTACAAAGGGAAGCCTATGTCCAGGGGTGGACGTCTATCGGCTGATGATGATAACTTTTGTAAATGTAATAATTGTGGAGGCCTACTTCCAACAGATAATTTTTACTGTAACAGAAACTCAGAGGAGCCTGATAAGATGAAACTAGAAGAGTTCATCACGGCGCTGGCGAACGCGACCTTTCAAACATTCAACACGATACCTAAATACGATGGAGTGCCTGCCAACGAGTACATGAACCTTATACTGGCCATCGCTCCAGATTTCAAACCTGACATCAACATCGGCGCGCTCGGTGTCAGCCTGGCCCTCGTGCCCACCATTACTGAAATGGGACTATGTTACACTGTAAACTCAAAGGCAGCAGTTTACAATTCTCCAATGTAAGCTTATTATATTTAATATACTCTATTTTACTGGTGGTATGTCTTTGTTGCTGGAGATCATCTAGGTAGGTATCAACTCAGCTCCTATTGCAAACGACAAACTTTACTGTGTTTCAGTTTCAAGGTTGCTGAAAATGTGGTGCTGTGTATACATAATCGTAACAAGTATCGCCTTACTATGGGAAAGCTATAAATGAAATGGTCCACGTTGAAGAAATAAAAACCTATATAATTAACCAAAAATTAACTAACTAGTGATTTAACTTATTTAGTTTTAACTGCAGGTACAGAGCCGGCAATAACTGGGATATGGTCAAAACTGAAAACGAGACGTTTTTCGTACATCCTCTCGATGGAGAGGTGTTCGCTCAGCTCATCAACATATCAACTTCGTACATAGTGAGTGAAATTACATACACATGTCCTGCATTAGATAAAGTCTAACTCTTAAACCCTTCAGGTTTATATCCACGGACCACTGGAAGTCCCAGACATAGCAACGAAGCATCAGCACTCATTGAAGAACTTCTACATGAAGATCTACGTGACTGCTGTGACGGTATACACATCATCCGAAGCTGCCAAGTAAATTTTACTGATAGTCATAGAATATCTCAGATGAATTGCACGTCTCGTCCAATAAAAAGAAAACTTTGTTACATTCTATATTTCCTTCTCCCAGACATTCATCGCCACTAGTTTTGATTTATTTTCTCTCTATCTTACTCTGCTTTTCATTTTCTTTGCTTTTATAAACTTCTTTCTCTTTATTTTCTTCATATCATTTACCATTTCTTATTGTTAGTAAATCTTTCTGTTTAATAACAATTCCATTCTTATTTATTTATGTTTCTCTCTATTGTTTTCCCTATTATTCTCAGCAAATTTCAAAAACATGTGGCGACTTCCATCTTCACTTATCAGAGATGTGTCATTTCCAGCGCTTATCTTCCTCTCCAATCTCAATTTGCTAGTATCAACTGCTTGTTGCCTTATAATATCTCCATTAATGTTACATTAGTGAAAGCCTATTTTTGAATATGCAACTATCATGATATCATTTTTCCATTTATGCTTTAGACTGAGTATCGGTCAAAGGCGCTGCAGGTTCCCCCACGAGAACATTCTTAAACACAACTCCGTATATTCGTACAACTTGTGCAGGATGGAGTGCCGGATAAAGCTCTGCCTGAAGTACTGCGGCTGTGTTCCACATTTCTACAGACGGATTAGTATGTTAATCTACTGTGTAATTCTAAAGTATTAGTTTTAATTTTTCATCTCCTGTATTCTTCTAGAATATTAGTAATGGCTGGATCGCAATTTCAACATCTGAAGGTCAATCTTCTATCGCTTCTATCAGTTCATTTAAAAAGTACCTACTTTGTATGAAATTATTCTTTTAGGCGGTGAAAGGACATGCGACGTGGAAGGTTTACATTGTTTAGATAACTACAAAGGTACGTTCTCTTACAATATATTACATACAATTATATTCTTAAGGTTAAATTTCAAACCTAAAGTCATTTACTAATTAATAATGATCAGTTCACTGCTAGTTGGTCACCGTTTACGTAGACTGTCTAAGTATCACCGCAGTTCCTATTTTTACGGTTTAATAGTAATGTTTTTACTGTGTTCCGATTTGAAGCATGCTGTATGCTAGTGAAATTACTGGGGTAACAAGACTTAACACCTTACGTCTCAAGGCGAGCGCAATGTGGTGCTTTGTATACTATCTTAACTTGTGCCACATTGCTATGAGCAAGTGTATTACTTTTTTAATTCGTTCCCTGTTCGTGTTTCGAGTAAGGGTCGTGTTCTCTCTTTTTAATTGTACTCCATTTTTCTATGCTCATGTCCTCTTTCCTACTTTTAACTTTTCTCATTCCACATTTTTTCATCTTTCATTCCTTTTCTGCATTTTTTCATTCTTCTTCCATGCATTCCCTCTCAAACGAAATTTCGAAGCTTCTTTACATTTTTACTATAACTACTTTTCTTTTGTTAACATTTCTATTTTTTTTCTTCTTACATTTGTCCTTATATACTATCCCATATTACTTCTATTTTGTCTCTTTTTTACTAATTAATTTCTCGTTTTATTTAATACTTTCCTGTTTATCTTTTTTATAATTTAAGTTTTTTTTAATTCTTAGGACTTGTTTTGTATTATCGCCTTTTCTATTACTTCCTTGCAAAGTTAGGTTGAATATAAGAAAAGGTAAATTACTCTATCCTTCGCTAGATGGAGAGGTACTTTAAGAAGGAGTTAAATTTCTTGTACTTTTTTGAGTTACGATTAAATTTTGGTTTATTTTCAGATGTGCTTTACAAACTACGCGATCAGTCCGGGAAGAAAGTCAACTGCGAGTGTTACCCGATCTGTGACGACATCAACTACGTCATACAGTCCAATGTAAGCAGTTTTTTATTTTCATACAACAGCTAAAGCCACATCCCACACTTTTTTAGGCTTTTTAACATTTGTTGGTTATATTTCTCATACTTCTAACTCAATAATTACACCTTTTGCTTTCGAGGGGTAAACTCTTCTACTAGATTTATTTAAATTTTTCCTCAAAGTATTTTTTTATATAAAATAGCACATACTCTCTTTCCTTGATTTTCCGTGAAATTACACAGCTGCTGAATATTAAAAGCATGTTTTAATCATCATCATTTAGCATCATTATCAAGTGTTGTAAGAGATTTTATTTTTGAATTGTTAATTTCCAAGTAAGGTAATTTTAAATAATTCCTACCTACCCGCATTGGGTCAGCGTGGTGGTAGACGGCCCAAATCTTCCCTTTCATTGGGGAGGCCAATGTCAAGAGTGGACGTCTATCGGCTGGTGAAGAAGTAATTTTGCATGGATGAATAATGTTAAGTTGTGTATCCTATTTCAGGCACTTCAAGAGTGGTTCTTAGGCACTAACCTACAGTGGGGTATAGTCACCTACCCCCGCATGAGGTACAGGCGCGACATTATTTTCGGATTCACCGACGTACTTGGTATGCTATATCGTTTTTAGATTAGTTATCTTGTCAGTACTTATCCGTGGTATCGTGGGGGTGTAAGAGATCCCACACAACACCTCACTAGACTCAAGCCAACCTCATCTGATCGCGGAGCACCCTAATCAACAAACGAAGCTCTGGCTACACACCAAGCATTGGACTAGCGTGGTGGGAGATGGCCCAAATTCCTCCATTAGTGGGTGAGCCCTCTATCCAGGAGTGGACGTTTATCGGCTGATGAAGAAGTTATCCTGTTCACCTCGAGATGGTAGACAATAGACTTTATGCAGCACACTATCTATTTTTGTAGACGATATGTATGTTTCTGAAGAGTTTTTCAGTAATAATTTTTGTTTTCTTTCAAGAAGCCGACCTGGTGGTAAGTGATACCTTAATGTGATGCTGGTTAATGTGGTATACACAGCACCACATTGCGCTCGGTTTGAGACATATGTTAAATTTCGTTACCCCAATTTCTTTTTAGCATACAGAACCCTTCCTATTTAGCTGCGGTGGTACCTACATAGACGGTCTGCAGACCTACCACCAGTATTACTGCAGTAAAGTTACTATCGATCACTATGTAGTAAACTTGTGTAACTTTCAGTGGCTGTAGGCGGTATGGCTGGCTTGTTCCTTGGCTGTAGTGTCCTCAGCTTCATGGAGATTGTGTACTTCCTCACATTGCGACTCTTCTGGTACTTTCGAGGACGTTGATAAGAAAAATATTTTGTTTTATAATGCAATGTATATATACTTTAACAAGAATATTATATAAAGGTATGCTTTTGCACAAAATTCTGTTTTTCCTTTCGACGGGACAAAGCGTTCACCTGATGGTAAGAGATACGCCTGCCCATAACACGGCGCTGGTTAAGATGATGGAAGATGGCCCAAATTCTGTGACTATTGGAAGACACCTATGTTCAGTAGTGGGTGATTGGCTGATGAAGAAATTCTATTTTAAATTTGTTCCATTACATACTTTTGACAGAGCGCGATGCAGATAAAATTAAAAGGGATGGCAAAATAAGAAAATAAAAGTGTGAGGAGAAAGAATGAAAGATTGAAAGAATGTTAAAAACTTTGGCCCACGCAGATCAAGGAAATGAGTTAAAAAATACCTGGTCAATAAATATGTTGAAGATGATGAACCCCTTAATGAAAAGGATATTTCTTAACACGTCACTACATATCTGTCTTACCTTTCAACTATTCATAAGTCACATAAATTTCTTTCGCTTATCAATGAGTATTATTTGCTTATCTCCTGACCTTTACTTTTTTGTAGATCCTGTTACGACTTTCCTGGTATTAGACAGTAGTATTTGCCTATCTTCTTCATCAGTCGATTAACATCCACTGCTAGATATAGACATTCTCCAATAGTGGGTATTTGGGCCTTCTCTAGAACTACGTTAGTTGATTAGCAGGTAGGCTTGAGTCCCGTGAGGTTTTATGTAGTACCTTCTACATATCTTCTCTATAAATAATCTATTTTCTATGATCTATCACTGTACATATATCCATTAAGTTGATCCCCATTCAAAATTTTGTATCATGTGTTAAGCCGTATTTGTTTCAGCCGCGCACCCAAACTAAGTGTATTAAGTAACCCGGGCCGGGGACCTCCTACCCGCAGGTAGATTTAATTAAGGGCGGGAGCAATTGGCGACGACGTATATCGGGTCATATTAACACATCGTAAATTCAACCCTTAAGCACCTTGGTAATAATTAAGATAGTTGGGCCCTTTTGAATCGTTTGCCCAATTAAGCAATCCAAGTGCCATTGAGGTCGGCTTAAGTAACAGGTTGGGCCCGCTCCGCTTCAGCGGCCGGCGTTAAACAAACAATTGTAATGGTTTAAAGTGATGTTTAACGATATTTTTAAAGTGAAACATATCCGCTTGTTACCCTCGTTAGGGCGATTTTGGGTAATGTAGGTTAACGAGATTTTTAAGCGATTGGAGAGTTTAGATTCTTAAATGAATATAAACAATTGGCTTTAACCTATGTAACAGCTTATTGTGTCATACAAATGACTGCATCGAGGGCATCATTTGGAGATATTTGAAAATCTGCTGCTGTTACGGTATTTCTGTATTTCTGCTGTAAAGATATGTGAGTCAGATACTCGACGAGAATGCTTAGATTTTTTTTGCTTTTTGCCACTATTATAGCCGCGAAGGTTTCATCGAACCTGAACTCCAATAATAAAAAATATAAAAGGACAGAGGTATAAGTGGGTAAAGAAAGGGGAAGAAATAATCCAATAGATAATTCCGTACTCGAAATCACAGCGAAGTTTTTCTATAACCTTTAGAGTTTGGAATTAATGTAGTTATTACAGCTTAACTGTAGGTTATCGCGCATCAAGTTGACATTTGTTGGGGTATGTGACGCCTGTGTAGATTACAAGTTAAACATCTTGAACTGCTGATGTGAGGGGGTGTTGGGTGCGGATGTGAGGATGTGCGACGGGCTGATGGTGGCCGCAGTCCTGCTGGGGAGTCGCCCTGCCCGTTATCTCGCTGCTAATAGTGCGTCATACACCTTAAACATAAAACCGCTCGTTATCGCGTTATCTACAGCAAGCAAGACGTTTCCACACGTCGTCGCTGGGGGCCCGGGGTGAGGGATCCGACGGAGGAGGGAAGGGCTGGAGAGGGGGATGGAGCAACGGGAATGTTAAAGATTATTGTTTGGAGTTAGCGAGGTATAATTTAATTCAAAGACGTCCTACCTCTCTCTTAACGATGTTTGTTAAGTTTATAGTGACGGGTCTATTGTATCGATGTTATATTTATTTATTTATTTACACTTTATTTGTATTATAACAACAGAAGGAAAAACATTATGTACAAGAGAGACAGCAGTAAACAAAAAGGCGGACATAATGCCACAAGACATTCTTTTACAGTCGACCTTCCATAAAATAAAGGGAAGTAAAAAAATCTAATTAATCATTTTGTAAATACAAATATGAGTATACAAATAAACTACATAAGAATCCTTTATATTCTATACAATACAAATATACTTTTATGTATGTATTTAAACTTACATACATAAATATACATAGAAGAGAAGTAAAAGAATAAACAATAAAAAAAAATTGTGTCGATTCTGATCAATAACCAAATATATCAACTACCAGTTGTTTTATTTCTGGAAAAGTAGTACTTCCAGAGCTTACGCTTAAATAAAGCTTTACTGAGCACTTTTCGAATGTTGATTGGCGGAGAGTTCTAAAGTTTTGTGGATTGAGAAGTAAAGGAATTATAGAGGAAACATGTATGATAGAGAGGAATATGAAGTGAGGAGTTATCCGCGGAACGGAGATTATTTACTATTAATTAAAACAAATTATGATATGTTTTATGAAATAATAGCAAAAGCATTTTTTTGCCAATATTTATAGCTACTCGATTTAATATATGGTTTAAATCACGTGATATTAGTTGGTGTTATATACTAACTGCTTATAAATTCAAAAATTCGTTGGTGCTGGCCGGGCTCGAACCCGGTACCTTCACAGTGGGAGGAAGGCGTTCAAACCACTATGCTGTCACGACTACAACCTGTCTTACGTTATCAGTCCGTCTATATAGGTACCACAGCAGCTCCAATTTCTACCGTCTAGTGGTAATGTGCAAATATTACTGCGTTGTAGTAAAGGGTGCTGTATACTAGTGAAATTACTGGGGTAACGAGATAACGTCTTACGTCTTAAAGCGACGAGGGTAACGTGATGTTGTGTACCAACTTAACCAACCATGTTATGGGCAAGCGTATCACTTACCATCAGTTAACTGCATTTTATATTTAAATATATATAGTATCTATATATACATGAAATCATGTGTAGTTATAATAATATGTTTACTTAATAAAGTTTTAAGTTATTCTGTAAAGTTTCTAGTAAGTTCCCTATCTGCTTTTACCCGGAAATAGTTTAAGTAGGTCTCCACAGCGATCTCTCTGCAAATACATCCATGTTTCTTTTAGATGAGGTTATCTAGTAAAATTACCAGGGTAACGATGATTAGTAAGCATCCTTACTAGTAATCGACTTACTTTATCAATGGCTGAACGTTCAGCTTGTCACTTCGTTTGATTTCGTACTGATTATATTGTTCATGGATATCGACTGATGATGATATTTGTTATCGATATTAAAATAAGGAGAGGATGTGTCCCATCCCTGTCGGAGGCTGTGTTTATTAATCCTATATGTTAAGATTTTAATTGCGGGCATCAAGTGGCTTTGTATATGAATAAGTAAGGGCCCGGGTTCTCTTTGTTTTATCTGTAGCTCCGCGCGCGGTGCTTACTGCCGATTACCGCCCACCCATCCGAACTGACACATTCGCATCCTCAACAAGGTGGAGTGGAGTTCTGCTAGAAATTAATCTGTAACTTAGAAGAGAGACTAGTTAATATTTTCTGTATCATATAACAACTTACGAGACCCAAACCTTTGTCTTCGCCTAACGAAAAACGAAGCACTGAATCTCCACCGACCTACATTGGACAAAAATGATCGGGGTAGACCCAAATTCCCTCTACAAATGAGTGAAGCCAATACCCATCAGAGGATGTGTAAATGCTGATGATGATAATAACTTTGTAAAAAGGAATCACGGGACGCCTTCTGATTAGATAGAACGACGATCTGTAGCAGACGAGCTGTAGCAAGACAGCTGGTAGCAACTGGATTAAGTGGCGTTCCCTGGAAAAAGCTATGGGCAGTAGTGGATTGCGACAGGCTGATGATGATGATGATGATACCAACTTTATAACAACAAAGCACGGGACGCCTCCTGGTAATAGAGCGGCGATCTACACAAGGTGACTGGTTGCAACTTGATAGCCGAGGACTTAGCTAAAGGTGTTCCTTGGGAGAAGTCATGTCCAGCAGTGTACCGCCGCAAGCTAATGATGATGATGATACCAATTTCGTAACAAAAAAGCACGGGAAGCACCTGGCAATATGGAGCGGCTATCTACGTAAGGCGGCTGGTTGCAACTGGATAGCTAAAGACCGAGCAAAGTGCCTTTCCTTGGGAGAGGCCACGTCCAGGATCCTGGCGCAGGTTAATGATGATACCAACATTGGATAATAGTGATACATTAACGCATTTTCTTCAGTTTCTCATGCATGTTACCGTTCGTGAACTGCGATAAATACAGCCGTGGTCACCTGGACTCCTCACTTCCTCCAGCAAACACCACAGAAGCTATCTTACCAAGTATTACTGATGATAAGCAGATTCACAATTAGACAGTTCCGTTTTCTATTTTGTTTTAACATCTGGACGGTAGAGTTGGGTGATAGAAGAAACTTTAAAGTTCAGAAATAAAGGAAAGGCTTTGATTTGAACAAAAAAAGTGACAAGGTTAGAATTGTACTTAGCTTTTTTTCTAATTCGACGATACGAGCAAGACTTTCACCTGATGGTAAGTGAAACGCATAACATGCCGCTGTTTAAGATGATATACACACCACCACATTGCCTTCATCGCTTTGAGATATATGTCTCGTTACCTCAGTAATTTCAGTAATATACAGCAACTTTTAATAAACACAGTAATGTTTGCAAATTACTATTTGTCGGTAGAAATAATAGCTGCGGTGGTACTTACATAGACGGTCTGTGATAAAAAAACCTACCACCAGTAAAGTATTGATAATTAGTATGTCTTCTTAGCAGTTTTTTAAGTAATCATTACTTGGCAGGAAGTTGGCACATCGTTTCCTACGATATGTACCTCGTATTTTGATTCCCTGCGATCCCATTTTCCGGCCTCACCTTAGAAATTGCCAGATAGAATAAAGCATTGATTTATGGCTTGTTTTTTTTTTCACCGCGATAAATAGTTGTCTTAGAGGCCCGAGGGCGTCCTCCGTTCATTTTTCCGAAGGTGGATATTTCCTGCCCCTTTTTTTTTCCGCTGATAAAGAAATGACGAATGAAGTGGATGCGGTTCGGTTATGGGAGTGTTGGATTTATGGGGTGATTTATTGTTGTTTCGGCCCATAGCACGGTTATATTGCAATCTACGAGGGATTTCGGTGGTTACGGAGAGGTATACCCTCTCGCCACTTCCGCAGAAGCAGGTAAAGTTATATCTTTCCTTTGAATATATTCTTCCTAACTCACAAACCATATAATTTTATACATTTTCAACATAAGGTTTTTTACCTAAGTATTCTCATTACGCCTTTAGAAATGATTTATATGATATTTGTCGGTACTTAATTAAAGTTTAAAAAATTTATCTGAAAGATAACTTGATATGTATGCCTATTTCAAGAGTAAATCATCATCCCTTAGACGTTCACTTTTTTAAGGTTTACAACCACGCGTTTTGATATATGGTTTAGAGCACGTGATATTATTTGGTGTTATAACTGACTACACGTAAATTGGTAAATTCATTGGTGCAGGCCGGATTCGAACTCGGTACATTCACCACTATCACGACTTCTGTAATAAGTACTGTATTGTATTGCAGAGAAAATACTGTACATACAATTACCATCAGGTGAAACGCCATTCTCGTCTCATTGGCTCGTTGAATAAAAATAAAAAAAGAAGGGGATCCTTTATTAAATGGTTTTCGCTAACAGAAGACCAATTAATGTTTTAGCAAAGTATACAAAGCAGATAACGTGCAGGGTCCTCACGGCTGGAGGAGGGGAGGGGTTCGTTAAAAAGTTTCTCCTCTAAGCCGCCACTTGTCACCGGCTGGGAACAATAGCGCGAGGTGAGCGGGGTACACGGGCTGTCCTAAAATTGTTTCAAGTGCTGTTAAAGGTTCACTTATCTTTTAAGTACATTACATATAAACTTTTCGCTCTTTACAATCGACAATTATATACTTCGGTACTCAAATAAATTGGTAGTAGATCCAAGTATTGGTAGTAGACCCAGGTCTGCATTTCGCTGTAGCACGCAGGTAGGCACGATCGACCGGTGAAACACTACCCTCTCACAGAGACTCAGCGTGAAGTGGGGGCCTCCTAGAGGCCACTGCGTTTCGACTAGTGAGTGAGAGTCCCGGCGACCTTGTCCCTCCACCTCGGGGCCCAAATAGCAACTGGCACTTTCATTATACTACACGTATCGCAACAGATTTTCTACGGACAGTTGCGTTGCGTGCGGGAATGAGTATCAGTTGGCCCCTTCCCGTCTTTTCATTCTCTGTCCCACAATTCCTCACCCTTTCCTTCCTCACCCCTAATGCTCTTTTTATTGAAAAGAGCATATTCTTACCTGAAGGGTAGGCAACGCACTGGCGTCGCTGGTGACTGTGGGCGGCGGTGAATCACTTACCATCAGGTGACACGTCTTGCTCGTTTGCCTCTTTGCTGTTATAAAAAATTAAACAGATTAAGTGTATAGCAACGAAAACATACAGACGTAGAGCAAAAGTAGCAGCAAGAAGCAATCACCTGTACAGAGTATTAATGAAATGATCTATAAAGCAAACAAAAAATCTACATCAATGACCGTTTATTTTCTAGAAGCTATAGAATCACAGATATAATACATATCGTAGCAAATATACAATCTTATAAATATAGCTTGAAGGTTAACTACAGCGTCATTCAAACACGATTGGGTGTAGGGATCCTAAACAAAAGGTTACGGGGCCCAAGCTAACTTCACCTACTTGTGGTTCACCTTGCTAATTAACAAACCAAGCTCTGGGTCTCTCCCATCACGCATTGGACCAGCGTGGTGGGAGACAGCACAAATCCGTCAGCTATCGGGAAAGTCCAATGTCCAACACAGGACATCTATGTAAGCTGATATAAAGTGAAGTAACACGACTATTGAATGCTGCGGCAGCTCCTCATATTGTTCATTAAAACTGGAAATTTCTGCAAAAGCTATTAGCAGGACCAGATGCAGACAAATCGCTTTAAACTAAAATGTAACAACCTGTATCATCAAATAGGTAACAACCTTAAGTAAGCATGTTTTGTCTCTTAGTTAAATCTTTGTTCGCGGTGATCCGTTAGAAGTGCCACCCGCTTTCGCCCGCCCCCCCTTCCCCCTCTCCCCCCACTTCCTGTCACTTGTGACTTCAAACGTGCTTCATAGTGACAGGAAGCTAACCGCCTACCGCCGGATTTCTTAACACTTAATGAGTCAGAAATTGAGATGGCACTTCTGAAAAGTTTACACAAGGGATAATAATATTTTTGAGGCAAATATTTTTTGTTATTAGTTTATTTGTGTTTAATATTGGTGGTAGATCCCTTGCCGGCCTAGACAGATACCGCAGTTCCTATTTCTATCGGCAAACAGTAATGTGCAAACTGTGTTCCAGTTTAAACGGTACTGTATGCTTGTAAAATAACTGGGAAAACGAGACTTAACACCATGTGCACCTGTGTATAGCATCTCAAAGAGAGACATGTTATGGGCAAGCTCGTCGCTTACTATTAGATGAACGCCTTGCACGACTAAAGGCGAATAAAAAAAATCTCTTTAGCTTTGATAAAATAAAGTATAAAACCCATTCACAATGAGAGTTATTTAAAACACGGTACTATGAACGAGCAGAAAACTTAACATGAATTATTGCTAATAAATCCTGACAGGCGCTTGGAAATATTTATTAAAGATAAACACATTCCCAACTTGTAGTAGATAATAAATTCGATTTCTGGCACGGTGTCGGTTGCATCGTACGAGAGTAAAGAACTCTACATGATATATTATTTTGTAAAATAGTTTATCATTTGCAAACATTAATTATGCAAGTTATTCTTTTGCATATTTTGTATTTAAATTTATTAATAATGACTTTATTGCTGCAGACTTATTCCTCAGTGGACCGATAGCACTAACTTCTTATACGTACTGATACGTTAATAGAGGAAGTTTTTGGTTATTAACCAAAAATTAACAGTTATTGCGTTCGACGAAGTCTGGCACGAACGCTCGATTTACAAGCTGTACACGTGAAAAGTTCAGATGCTCCTTTCTTTTCCGCGCCGAGCAAAGACTTTTCAGTCGGCCAATCAATGCCGGTGTCCTCCAAGGTTCCTGCCACCCGTCGCTATTTTTTTCGCTCTACATGAACTATTCATTGATAGATCTCAATGGCACCCTCGCTATACATGCGGTTGATACCGAACTCTACCAAGCAAAAAAGTAAAGTCCTATTAATACACAAACTTCACTTCTACAAGGTGTACACCAGTACTGTCTTATGCTCGCCGACTCGACTGAGGTTCGCTTTAAAATATTGCAGATACTTTAACAGTTTACTTGTATTGTTAGAGACGCTGAATGATATCAATTCAATGTGGATCTCCACATTAACTTCATATTCCCAAGCATATACAAATACTTCTGAGTATGGCCGATAACGTACTTTAAAAAAGTATCATTTCTCCAAACCCCTCTAGTGACCAAAACGACCAATAAATTATCCTACCGAAACCCAAGATATAGAAGTGCACACCACGCCATGTGCTAATCTCGCCTTCACAACTAGTCACGAAAACTATCACCACGCACAACATTACCGATTCCAAATCATTATTTCTAAATCAGGCGCTTCAGCAACACACACAACGCGTACACAGGATTCAAAGGAGGTAGACAGAGAACGGGCACGTCTCGTCTTTGATGACCGAGTGGATTCGACTGTAAAATAATCTAACCAAGACACACACGAAAAGTAGAAGCCGCCGCCGGATGTAACTGTAACAATAATAGGATAATTTCTTAGTTTTAATTAGGTCCCAGAACTGTGTATGTTCCATTCAAGACGGACCAGCGCTTAAATTCATCATACAATATGGATGTCAATAAAAAAAATTGCAATAATAAAAGTACATAATTCATCTTTAAATCAATTTGGCTTTAGACGTGGTATACTGACAGAGGACGCTGTCGTTGAATTGAGCTCAGTCTTCCTAGATCTTAAAAAGCTTTTAATACCGTTCCTGTTCCTACTCTTGAAAATTGGAAACCATAAGAATAACAAACTTCCCTCTAGTATTATTTAAGGACTACTTAAAAAACGAACAAAGAGGTAAAGTTGGCAAATGTGGCAGTAAACCAACAGTAGTAACCTATGGAGTACCACAAGGAAGTGTGTTAGGTCCTACCTTGGTTTCAATTTATATCAATTATCTTTGTAATAATGTTTGAACCAAAAAAATAACAAGTTATTTACTATTCAGATGATTACTGCAATAATATTCACTGGTAACTCTTGGGAGGCTGTTCACAATAGTGCAGAAGCTGGGCTGGCTGTAATGGCAACATGCGTTTTTAACAATCTTTTAACTCTTAGTACTAGTAAAACATTTGCTTCTCTATGTATAATAGTGGTCAGCCAACGTAATATTCAAACATTAAAATACATAAAAGTGAAAATGTAAATTCAGTGACATGTACCTTATTAAACTATTGCCTTCAATCAAATATTTGGGCGCCCAGATTGACCAACGCTAATCATGATATACTCATATTGACTATGTAGCAAACAGAATTAGAAAACTAACTTGTCTTGAAAACCCTGTTTGTAAAAATGTATACTGCAGTAACGGAGCCTGTTATGATGTATTGTATTTCTGCTTCAGTAGGAGCTCATAAAATAAAATTTATCGAAGTAGAAAGGGCTCAACATTTTTTATTTAAAATAATATATGTTAAACTATTTCGATTCTCAACAATCTTATTATATTCTTTTAACAAAGTTTTACCACTAACACACTAGTAAATATTACGTTTAATTTATAAAAGGGTATATGTGGGTTCTTAAAATTAATATTAATTTTATGAACCTACAAAAATCTCGGGTTCGATTCAGACAATTGCAATCAACGACGCAGAGACAATGTTGCTCTGTGTTACTCCGTCACAACTAACTTTGCATTTCAACCGTTAGGGAAACAGTCACTTCACTTATACAATAAAATAATAAATATTGACTCCCTGAACTAGACTATGATGACACCGAATTTCTGTTACCAATCAGCTATAACCTTTGCAACATTTACAACCAAATTTAAACAGTACATACCATTTCATTTGCCTTTCATTAATTAGTTATGTTATCAATTGTGTAATTTTGTATTTAGTTTTTGACATTGTTAATTTTTTTTTTATTTCACTGACTATGTTAAGGAATACCAGATTTTCTGATACAAGCATATTCTTGCTTACTAGATAACCTTTATCACGTAAATATGTATTTTTTCTTTTGCGTTATGGATAATATTATGCAAAGCATGTAAATAAAATAAGAAACGTTTCCGTAACGTGGCGTTAAAAATAAATGTAATTCGTGATAATTTTTCATGATGTGTGATAAATCCTCACGCAGTGACGATAAACACACGCCGCGGTAGTGAAGCATTTAAATACGTTCACCCGCTTTACTATAACAGACAGCTAAAGACTAATATAAAAACATGAAGTCCCTTGTAATGTTCTTGGCTCTGGTAGCAGTAGTGACAGCCGCTGGCAAGCAACCGAGTCTTGACATTATTGAAGCTTCGAGTAAGTACTGAGTCGTTTTTGAAGTAATTTTTGAATACCAAGTTTCCTTTTCTGGGGGATTCAGATACATGTGCAGATAAATATTTATCTGTCTCCTTTTGTTTCCAATGTGCTAAAATCAGGTCTAAGTTTCACATTTTTTATACAAAGGTCTGACCAAACGAGTTTATTGGTAAGTTGTTTGTCTGCTTGTGCAATAAAAAGTACAGGCTAGTAACGATGTTAACACAGCACCAGAACGCAAAAGTCTCGTTATTTTAGTAATGCCAGTAGGTGGAGGACTGAAATAATAAAATGGCGATAATGGCGGAATAGGAAATAAAAAACAATGAGGCTGTTGGTGATGCTGCACCCCAATTCCATATTTTATAAGAAAGACTAACTATATAGAGGAATTCGATTTTAACAGTTGAAGATAACATGAAACTTGTAGGAAATCAGGAGATTTCAATAAACATTTTCTTACCGTCCAATTTGGGCTAATTTGGCTTATTGTGGCGTCTGACTTAAATCCACATTAAAGGTAGTAGATCTAAGTCTGCAGTTCACTGTAGCACGTAGGTGGGCAGGATCGACCGGTGAAACACTACCCTCTCA
>DWLS01000502.1:0-29780 GCA_018246255.1 Pachliopta kotzebuea | reverse complement strand
ATCAGTTATTTAAAAGTGTATCGTAAATCTCCATTGACGTAGGTATTATAACATACCGAGGATGATCGCTACATCGAATCGCGAAGATACGTCGCTCAATTGAAGTCATTTTGAAATTAAGTATATGAATAAGCACGTAACTTTTTTTTTCATTATAATTCCCCTTGGTTGGGTTAGGCCAAAGAAACCTCGTGTATTATCATTTTGGTCTTACATACGAAAAATATTTATGTTTCGTTATTTTATACATTACACCTGTCTGTTCTTAGTATCTTCAGAGAAGACTTTAATATAATCCTACAAGATACTTTAATATACAAGGCACTTAGATACTTATATAATATGAATAACTTATAAGAGTTCCCTTTAAAACCTAATACATATTTTGATCTTAATATTTATCTTGTTTTTATTATATACATATGTGTAAAGTTTCGTACATGTGAAAAAATTTGGATAATGATAGATTCATAGTTAATATACTCTCAAAAATTTATTTACCAGTGAAAGGAATGGATTTTTAAGGCAAAGATGTGCGACTAGTTACGGAGGTCCGTTTCCTTGTATATTATCATTTCATCAATAAATCTAAATTATTGTAGCTGTAAAACATATTGTTCATTTTTGTTATTTAAATATAATTATGTGAATATTCGTGATAACTTAATAATATTTTCAGTAATGCCAGCAAATTTCAATTCGTTACGTATAACTGAATGTACAAATAAACCTAGGTATAGATAAGGTTCACTCATTTAACAGCCAACTTGAAAATCAGATCAATGCCACAACAGACAGACGCTGCGTCTTTATGTATAAGCTGTATAGTCTCGGTTTGCGCCTGCGAACAGCGGACATGTAGCCAAATCGATCGCGACCACCGGTTTCGCAGCAAACGAAGTGCGAGCACGAGCTTTTACGAGCACGAGCAGTTTAATGACGCAATTCACTTGGCATTGCAACATTCAAAAAATTGTCGTTAAAACCAATCAATTAATAATAATAAACTTTTATTGCAGACTCTTGATCCACTTTACAACAATACAAACAAAATAAATAAAAATAATCTCCACACACAAAAAAAATTAAACAGTTAAAAACATTGACCAAAGAAATGAGGCTCTGGCTAGGCTTATACATATGACTGCAGTGCAGTCTCATTGCTAATTCTTTAATTATCAAGTATCTATATATGCTAGCGATGATAGTGCTGACTCGTCTAATGCGACGTATACAGCTCATCTGACGCTGGGCACGCGGACCACGTGGCCCACGGCCTATTAACTCAAACCTAACCTAGTGTTGCTACTGCTCCTGGAAGTGTAGCTATCCGGCGGCGGATTTTTCTTAACATGTGTGTTCGTTATGTATATGTTTGACTGGCAAGTCTACTCGGTTGTCGAAAACGGACTCGGGGCCGTTCTCCGACCACCTTCGCCTGTGACGGAAGCTCTGTGAATTATCAATTTTCTACACCTGCCCAGCCTGAAAATAAATGATGCGATTCGTATCCTCTGAATGGCATCTAATGTGTCCACTCTTGCTTCACAAAACATTACCGAAGCACTGCAGTACCTTCCCAATCCCAAGAGGTGTCTAAATATGTTATTGTATTGGACACGGATGCCATTAAACGACCTCTTCGTATAGTCAGTCCATAGCCGACACATGTAGTAATTTTGTGTATAAATATGTTTAATTTACATGTATTAAAGAAATGTAGGACAAGTAAAACATTTCTTTAATACATGTAAATCAAACATATTCAAAAGCGATTCACGTACTACAATGAGGTAGTAAAGTTAATTACAGGCATTGACTGAGATCCCTTTGTGATTAGAATGTAAGTTGTAACTGCATGTCGCTGTTGTACTAATGTAACTTGGCAACTCGCTCTCATTAGCGTGATTACTTATACTTTGCAATACACCTGGAGAAAGTGACATAGCTTGATATAATGAGACTATAAAGACAACTAGTCTAGTCTGTAATTAACATTGCTTAATAAACGAATCCGGAACTACACTCGTAAGAGCGATACAACCACATACTGACGAAGATTATAACAATACGGATACGACAAAGTATTTTCTGTATTCGTCAAAATTTACTAATTTTCATAGTGACTAGTTGTAGATCCTAGGTACGTCTACGATAAGTAGAATAAATAAAAATAACTACATCGTTATATAATATATATAAACTCCTCGTTATTATTAATTTATCGGTGCGAAAGAAAGAGCTATAATTTGCTTGAACAATAGATGATCACCCATTGACCGTACAATAATATTATGGCATTCTTATAAAACAAAACATTATACAGTTTCAAAATACAACAAACAATTTATCTTCCAAGCAACAAACGAAAAAGTCCAAAGGCTTCGTATGAATGTTATATTAAATAAGTGTCAGCACAGCTCATATCTATCGAGTTAACTTACTTCGAAATATAAATAAATAGTTTATGGCAACCCACACTCACACTTTTTGCTAGTCATAGGTACACATATCTGCCGCTAAACGGTATAATGAGAATATTATTGTGTTCAGATTTAAAGGCGCTGAAATTGGATAATAGGACAGAGAGTTAACATTACACTAAAGTTTGAAAGCGACGATCGTAATGTGGTGCTGTACTAACATAACTTACGTAACATTGTAACGGGTACGTTTCACTTACCATCAAGTATGTTCGCATCGACTTATATTAAAAATACGTTAAAAGGTTTTATAACAAGGTCTTACCATCACTCCAAGCAAGGAGTAAGTCCTGTCGTCTCTCGTGGAACTCATTGCGTCTACGCGGGCGCGGCCGATGACGCTTTTCGTTCATTTTCACACTGCATACGCAGACTTTACTATTTCCCGTAGTTAAACCCAACAAAACACCGCACATGGGACCGGGGTTAGTCATAAAACAACAAATAAACAAACCGCTTCATCCACTACATCTGCTTGCGTACACTGAACGTTAATTTCTTCTTTAATCACAGTCGCAATCTGTAGTACAGATAACATTACAGAACGTCACTAAAATCGATAATGACCGCAATATCAACCGATGGAAATTGTGGAAATTTTCAGTAAGCCTTAGTTGAAATTAATCTCGCACTTTCTGTATTAATTAATAATCGGTATTTATAATGGTTTGGATGATGATGAATTGGTATAGATGATGGTTGATACTAATTACATTTAATTACAATTGTTGGACAGACCAAAATTCAGCTTAATAATAATAGGATCACATTTTACAAAAATTTATAACATGGTTTTTTATTTTATGTTTGTGTATTAAGTTATATTAATGAAAATAAGGCAACTATCAATGCATGCATCCAAAACTAGTCTCAAATGAAAAGTAATATAATTATTATATATTTAAATGAACTACCTAATCGACTCTACTAAATCAAGCTTATTTTCTCATAGTCCTGTAAATAGAAACGTTACGAGGCCACACGCACAGTTCAGCTGCGGAGGTGGTACCGGTCGTCGCACTCGCTCATACAACCAATAAAAAAAAGGATGTCGTCAATATGTTGGCATCGCTACCGTACTAGGGTCACCTCCGGAATGGGATAGTCCGTTACTACTGATAAAAGCAATTACAGCATCATGTGGTATGACTTCATACTATGAGTTTAGTCATTGCACAATTTTTATTATTGAAATAATAAAGTTTGAACATTTATCAATTTTTCGATACTACAACAAAATTACAAACGTTACGTAAACATTAGTCTTAACATATTCCTACATCTTAAAATCTATACCTACATACTAACACAATTTTTCGACAATGTATACGTATACTATCCAATTCGTACGAAACCTAATTTCAAGATATATGAAAAGTAAACACATGACAAAATATTTAAGTAGATCTAGAGAAGTCGATATTATCATGCAATCTAGTGCACATTAACTTCAACGGTACCTTTCATTGTTTTTTCTTGGTAATAAAATACGTTGACGACTCGACCCACTTAATTAATAGTTATTATAAGATATTTAATATAACATCTGTCTGTAACAGTGCTTCAATAACATACGTTAGAACTTGTTTGAATTTTATTTAACTCGTGACTCAAGCTCTCCGATGATTAAACGAACAGAAGTATTTATTGAATTATAGAATACAAACAACATCTGCCATTTATATTAAAAAATAATAACATACAAAACTTTTTGTCATATAGAAGACAATGGATAAAGCTAGTTGATAGCGGACACTATGTTGGTAGCCGTGGTAGCAAGCGCGGCGTTAGACTGATTCTGCGCCCGCGCAGCCACTCCGTTCCAAAATAAAATCTGGCTTAAGGCCAACCGACACTTCGTGATTCCCTTTCATTCATAAGCCCGACGTTTAAAAGCCTACTTTATTAGTGTATCGATTTATTATTAAAAAAACTTTATTTAATCTTTATTTGTACATTTCATAAGAAAATAATGCCAAAACTTCAATTTTACATAAAAAAATTTATGAAACAAAATGACCAAAGGTTTTGTTTTTTTTTATTCGACGAGGCGACGTGCAAAGCTTACATCTGATGCTAAGTGATTCGCTTACTCATAACAACGTAGCATTGGATAAGATTGTACACAGCACCACATTGCCAAACAGTTTACACGTTACTGTTTGGCAATGTTAGGCGCTGCAGTGGTAGCTATCCATATGGTCTCCGGTAACGGCGACTTACCCACATTACATATATGTAGCTTATACATTTATCACAAGAAAACATAAAGGACTTTCTATCGCACTCTGGTTTCTTTAAAGTGCATAAGAAAGATATAAGTATATACAAGGCGCACTTTTAGCACGCGGCTTCTGCAAAACTGATTCCCGTGTAATGTAAGTCATCAAGAACACTATCGCCAACAAAAACATCATAAACAAAAACTCATAAAACCGCAAAAATTAAAAAAACCAACACGACGATTTCTGTATTATAGCTTTGTCTTCGTTTATAGGAGAGATGGTCGCAACTGGCAACAGTGAGAACAAAAAAGCGTTGTTTATGCTATGAAAAATTTCGGTATATTTAGATTTATTGAACACATGCCGATATACTACAAGTGATTTGGGAAAAATATAAATAAAAACTATTCCGCTGACCTAAAAATAGTTTTATGCCAAGTACTGCTACAATGACAATAAATTGAAATGAGGACGTTGCCCGCATAACAAGATTAATTATTTCAGGAATTTCATTCATTCTATTCTAACATGCTTTGGGATTTTCTACAAATATAAAAGTGAGTATGATAATAGTAATGAACAGATATCTGCGTGTAAATATATCGATTATAGTTAACAAGTCAAATTCAATCCCATAAACTATGGTTTATTACAGTAAATAAATTTTACGAACTCCACTAATTACCACTGGTACACCTATTATTAATCCATTACTAAATTATTCTCATTAATTACTCTTTTTTCTAAGTGTCCAATTGCCTAGTGCTCAATTCTTGGTGGTCTACAAACGTACAACCTGTGCCTAAAAAAGGTAGTCGTACAGATCCTTCTCAGGCCCATCTCAAGTAACTCCATAATGTGAGAGGTTATGGAACGCATATCGAATTCGCTCCTCAAGACATATCTAAAACATCACAACCTCCTCCGCGTTGTCGTAGACGATTGTTCGTCTAAACCTATGTCGATAAACGCTGGTGTTAAACTTTTTTCTTGCTGTACATAAATGATCTGCTCATACCCATAACCTTTGGGTACTCGGATGATAGCACAGTTTTAAAGAGACACATATGCTGAGCGAACGAACCGGTGGTAATGAGGTACAGCACGCGTGGGAAGCTATGGTGAAGCGTTTAAATCTCACTTTACAGGCGATATCTGAATAAGGCAATGCCAACCTTGTAAGGTTTAATACTACCAAAACACCAGCATGAAAAGTCTTTCATCGACAACAACAGAGCCAGTTTACTTTGACTCCTACTTTTCACGGTGTTTCCTTGGGAGTTACCGACTGACTCCTATACTTGAGGGGTCACCATTTCGACAAACCTCAACTATGGACAATTCATCGAATCCAAAGCTAAAATAGCTGCAAAGAAATTAGGGATCCTTGCCAAAGTGCGGCTATATTTCATACCGGGGCAGCTTTTGACCCTATATAAAGCACAGATCTGGTCGTGAGGAGTATTGTTGCCATATCTGGGCAGGTGCTACGAAAACTCATTTTGCAGCACTACACTATGTGAGAGGCGGACCAAGAGGCTAGTCGGTGATCAAGAACTTGTTATAGCTACTCTGGATAGTCGTGAGCATAGGCGCCGAATGGCAGGTCTGATACATTGCGGAGAAGGTGCGCAGGAATTACATGACACAACTCATCCATCTCCTTTCCATTACCAGACAATAAGGCACACGGCGAAACTCCATCTTTATGTTGTAGACATCCCCAATTTACGAACAGAGGTTTGGCCGCTCATTTCTAATAAAAACAGCCAAGAAAACTTGCCGGCGTCAGAGTTCCCTTTCAAATACGACGTGGGACTCTTCCAATCAAGAGTGAATTGCCATCCACTTAGTGCGCTTTTCCACTTCAAACCACATCGCTACTTAACACCAGTTCTGAACTTAGCCAAGGACTAAACTTGGCATTTAAAAAAAACTTGTAAGTGGTCTCCCAGTGGACACTGCTTAGATGCGCTAAGACTGTGGGTCAAACATCTTTGTCTTATGCAACGAGATGAGCAAGGCGTTCGTTTAATGTTAAATGATACCCTTGCCCATAACAGGGAGGTTAAGATAGTATACACAGTACTGCATTGCTCTCATCGCCTTAAGTGTTAAGATGTCAAGTCTCGTTACCCTAATAATTTTACTAGCATATAGCATCTTTTAAAGCGGAACACAGCAATATTTCACGTTACTATTCACGGCAGAAAAGGAGTTGCGGTGGTACCTTTTTTTTGCCGCGGGAGAAATATTCAAAAGATACCCTAGTTCTAGGGAGAAGTCAGAATTATGTGGGATTATAGCCACTAAAACCCCTCGGTGGTCATCCTGTGCATTGCAGATGACCCCGGGATCTCTAACGGAACTCACCGGTGCCTCCCTGCACTTCTGCTAAGCACCTCCCAAGGAGAGCTGTTGCCCTCCCCGGCATAAACAGTATACTAAAACAAAATACGAGACCACTTCGTACTTGTAGTCCGCCCCGAGCTCACTCTATGGGCAGTGATGGTCCCCCCCCCCTCAAAGCACGCGAACCCTAAAACCCTCTCAGTTGCCTTCTATGACAGGCAGGGCTTACTTTAGTCCTATTCTTGATAGCCCAAGACTACAGGACCAGCGGGATGTGGCGTCCGTTGCCACTACCCGACGTCTTCGTCTCCGAGCGGGATCGGCTCTCCCGATTTCGTTCTGCAGCCTCCTTCTGAACCATGACGGTTTCACAGTGAGACTAGCGCCATCCACGCTTTTTTTCTCGCCATCGCAGCTATTACAACTGCTGGCGGTTACAAGTCCTGCCCGACGTTGTTGTCCAGGACTCTTAGCACATGGGAACCCATGCTGGGCATTCTGCAAGCGTATGTTGTACGGAATCCTTGTCTCCGCCACAATGGTATTGCGCTGTTGGCTCCCGTCCGATACTATTCAGATACTCGTCGAAACACCCATATCCCGATAGTGCGTGAGTCAAACTGCGGTGGTACCTACCTAGACAATCTCCACTAACGGAGACCTACCACAGATTTACACAGGAATACGAAGTATTAAAGAAATGAACCATATTAAACGTTTTCCAAACTTCAAAAACATGTAAATGTTACTTAATAGTACACTTAAAGTTTTATTTGTAGAGGGTTCATTACGCACTGCCTATTAGTTTTCCTCTAAATATATGACTCAGTATGAATTAGCAATTCCGTGCAGAACAGAGCAGTCGTACAATTCAAATAAATGACCGCGTCATTATCTAACAAATTCAAATTAGTTACCTTATTTCAGAGTTTTACAAAAGTACGTGTTCAGTTAAATACGTTAGTGAATATTTTTGAATTAAGTCGTGATAAATATATTTAAAATAAAAATGCTACAGCGCAGCCATTATTAGTCACTACGATTGATGACGTAATATCTGAATAGTAATGATTTTTTTTTTAATATCGTTAAATTACAATCGAATACTTAAAGCGCTACAGGCTTTAAGAATAAATATGTTAGAAGATATAAAAATATAGAACATAGTAATATGCTAATGTATGTGTGTAAATTTTCACCTGTTATTGTAGCAACGTGGCGCACGGAGCGCGAAGCTAGAGGAGGCGGGCAAGCCGCATCCTGAAGGGCCGCCAGCTTGACGAACTGCCCTATAATAAATTCAATAAGGTTGTAACTTCTTAAATCGTAATGGTGTATTTATTAATAAAAGGAGAGAGTACAAACACATATCTATATGCACTAAAAAATACCAAAATATCTCTATAAGAAATAAACCACAAAAAGTTAAATTAAGTTGATTTTAATTATTATTGATAATATAACACACATAAAATAATAGTGCTGCTTTATTTGCTTTGGTGTGAAACCTGGTGACAAAGTGTTTGAATTACTTGGAAAGAACTTTTTGTGATAGCTTCAAATTCATCAAATTATTTATTTAATTTTAATGAAAACTTTTTCTTTACACTTTATTCTCTATATTCCATAGACTCTAAGTATAGATAGGTAATATTTTTGTAGTTTTTCCTGATATTAAGACTTCTAATAAGAAGATAAAAAAAAAGTCTACTTTTTAGAAAACTGTAGTCACAGCAACTAGATCAAAAGTTGTACGTAATGTACAGTGTGTAGTTTGTGTTATTGCAGTTTGTGGGTGTATGTCAGAAACTAGCCTTCCTTGCATTCTTCCATAACATACAATTCTTTTTCTCACATATCCAGTAAAATAACTTCCCAAGTTAAAAAATGCACCATTATTACAGCATTAAAATCACAATTTTACTATAAAATTTGACTTTCAGCATTTGCATACCTATATCTACTGATTTGTAACAGTAGTGTACAATCAAGAAAAACCTTTTTTACATTAACAGTATATTATAAAATTAAAACAAAAAATTATTGATTTTTACAAAAACTCTCATTCCTTATAAAACTATGAGTAAATATTTATTATATTAATAAAGAAATATACCTCTTTACACTTTTAAATGAAGAATATTATTTATGTAAACGCATATACAAAAAAAAGTATGTTCATATTTCATATCATATGATTGTTAACCAATAAACAGTAAACTATCTTAATACAGAAAAACAACAAAAAAATTAAAAAGTTATGAAATTCCCTCATGCTCAGTAATTTTTTCAGTGCTTCATTTAATTTAAATAATATATTATAAATCAAACATCTCAAGATGTCAGAGTAGACACTGGAGTATGACTGCCACAATGAAGTCTATGTAATAAAAATTAATAACGCAAAGTATAAAGGCAAGGGAACCTTTTGGAATCATGGCAATACAAAATATAAAAATTCTACTTACAGGTCTATTTTACGGGGTTCTCGTCGCCAGTTTTGTAAATAGATTCTGCAAAGAAAACATTTTGGTGAACCAGTATTAACATGGGTTGAAAATTTTTATTTATTTTTTGAAAAAAACCTTTTTAAATACATACATTTTTTCTCTTTTGTTTACATATGAAGTTTAATAGAAAAATCATGGTAAATTACAACACAAAGACAAATTTCTTAAAAAAAAACCTTATCAAACGAGAAGACGGAATCATTTGTTTTTATAAAACATTGAATAAAAAAGATTTGTTAAGAAGTGAAGACAACATAAGGTAGTAAACCCTAATAGAGATCATTTTGCATGAATATAACAAAACCAATATTACTTACATTCATGTTTACATCATCGATACATTCGTGAACTAACAAATTGCTTATTAAGATTCATTATCATAATTACATTACTTAATAATATCGAATATATGAAAAATCAAATGACTAATTTCAAATGCTTGAGTACTTCTACCACAAATCCAATGCAGCAATAAGTTCGTAAGGTCGTTTTTAGTGCTCTGTTCTCATTCAAAGAAAAGAAAAAAGAAAAGTTACACAGATAAGAAATATTTTTGTCAAACGAATACGACAGATTATGCATGTAATAATATTATAATACCTTGTTATAATAAGCTTGATTATAATTATGTAGAGTTCAAAAAATGGAATAATTTTCAACGTTGTGATAAATAATCCATTATACTTTTTTTAGCAAAAGAAGAGAAATGTATTTGCGTATGAGACATCTCCTACGTTACATACTAGCTATTATCCTTATTTAACCAGTGGTTCCCTCTGAACCACCCAAGGGGCAAATTTTCCAAATATCCGGCGGCGAATCGAGGTATGGGTCTAGCAATAAACAAGCTTCGTTAGTCTTCGCCAAGGCCTCCGATACGCTTATAAGGAGTGAAGACACCGGCATTTCACGTAGTCGGTCCGTTAGCTCCTGCACAATTATACCAACGAACTACTATTTTGTCATGTTGTGGGTACATATAGGCGATGCTACAACATTTTAAAAAGATTATAAATTTTGTGAAAAAGACCTAAACAACTGTAACAAATAATTATAATTTTAACTATTTAGAAATTAAAATTTAAGATATAAAGTTAAATGTATTAATTGTTGTTATATGTATTAACGAATGTTACCCACCCGTTTACAAATGTTTTGTATTAACAACAATTGACAATAATACTACAATAATTATTACTCCCCAAAATAAGGTACTTGCAACGATGAATATTACGAGACCTGCAAAAATACGAAATTTATTATTTAAGGGCAAAAGAATATACTGTAAATAAAAAAAGTTCTCTTACCTTCCACCAAAACTATTATTATAATTGCAACAAAAACAAAAGTGAATAATAACAGAGAAGGAAAAATTGCTGCTGATAGGAGACACGTAGCAATTAATGCCAGTAAAGTAGTTATAAGAGGCTTGGTTACAATATAATTAAAAAATCTTAGTGATAATTTTTGCATCTTAGTTGAGAAAATATTGTAATATTCCAAAACAGGCCCTGTGCAAAAGAAGAGATTATAAATAAGGAATCACACTGTTTTCTTATTTTATCAGAAAAATAAATAAATCTCACATAAAGGCAGTGTTGCAGCTATGACAACAAATTTTCTAATATTCGATTCCATCTTAATATCAAAAATATAAAATTGTGCACTTTTAGTAACGAGCAATTTCTACAATTTAATGTAAAGGGTAAAGTAACAATTAAACACTTCTCTAATTTTTAAGTTTAGGGTACATTTAAAATCAGTTGTATAATTTGTTGCCAACCAAATTATGTTAATATTAAATTTTTATTAATAATTATTATTTAGTAAACGGTGTATTTTAATCACTGAAGAATTCGCTCATTGATTTAATAAATTGTATTTTATTTTAATTTATTTCAAAATCAATGTTGTACAAAATCATCGGATTTTATGTAAAATATAAAAAATTAAGTATTTATTAAACTTATACCAAATTAATTTCTTATTATAACTTATACCAAGTAAATTTCTTGCGTGGTAAGTACCTTTATGACATAATCACTAATAAAAAGTAAATAAGTAAAAATAGATGGACACTTAATTTAAAAAAAATCTCATATGTTAACAATAGAACATAAAAAAATAAAAATTTTATTTTTATTAATTGAATATGTATTAAATAAAATATGTTTTGCACCTACTTTCTGTGTTGTGACAATGTTACTTAAATAATTTATGTTGGCAAATAGTTCAGAAGTATGTCCATACAACAAACAAAAGGTTGTTTTCCCGCCTTTAGTTAGTATAAAAATTGACAATTATGTGTTACTTCGATTGTTTTAAATTCTGTAATTTAGTAATTTAGTAATAAAATTTACTAGAAATATTTTTTTTTTATTTTGTCCTAGTAATCGTTTACAAAATAGAATGGTTAATTGTCTAAAATTAAACGTTATTTATTTATAAATGTAACTATGATATCGTTATTTATTGTTTTTGTTTTCTTTCTTTTAGGTTGGACAAGATGAAAATTTACTTTCTGATATGTTACCGGTATACTATGCCAGACTATTTCCTCAAAATATTTTCTGTCGCTGGCTTGCTTGTGGAAATAGTCCTCAACCTCTCTCTAACAGGGAATTGTCATTTACTCTAGCCGATGATGTTTACATACGATATTTATCAATAAACGATCAGAAGGAATTTCAGGCTTTGTTACAAAAGAAATGCCCATACAAATTGGATATTGGTGCTGTTTATAACACTAAGTATGTGTATCATATGATTAATGAGTTCATTATGTTATATAATTTCTCATCTCACATTACACCAAAATTTTCATTCCTGTTTGAGCAGGTTCAATTTATACCTAAAACATAACTATTATTAGGCAAAATCATTAACTAATGCACTGTTGAATAGAACAAATTAATATATGCTGCTCATTGATAGAAAAATTGACACTGGTGATTTACCCCCAATAATCAGTTCACTACTGAAACCAACCACTAAGAAAACTTTCAAAATTGTTCAAATTTAGATAATGTTTATTACAGACCTTCAATTTCTCGGCATGATGCAGTGGTGTTGGCAAGAGAGTTAGTGTTTGATATAGATTTAACTGATTATGATGAAGTGAGAACATGTTGTCAAGAAGCAAAAGTTTGTGACAAATGCTGGAAGTTCATGGTGATAGCATGTGAAGTAATTAATAAATCTTTAAAAGGTGAGAGCAATTGTAGAATAAATTTAAATCATATTTATATATATTGAGAACTCCTGAATGACCTAGTTAATAAAGTACTTGCTTTACAAGCAATTCAAAAATTGTGTTGTTCAGAAGGCAATACATACATTTTATTTACTTTTAGTTCCAACTTTAAATACCAATAATTAAAAAGAATAGTGAAAGACCAGAATAGTTCTCATAGGCAGCTAATGATAATGATGATGAATTCTAATAAAAAATGATGAAATTCTTTTTTGTATAGATACATTGTTATATTAAACACTATGAAATACATCAAATTTTTAATCATCTTACAATTATAAATTCATGCCAATTTACTATTGTCTATTATTGAAGCAACTTTTATGGACTTGTGTATTTCAGATGACTTTGGTTTTCAAAACATTCTTTGGGTGTTTTCTGGAAGACGTGGTATTCATTGCTGGGTCTCAGATTATGAGGCAAGAATTCTGGACAGTCCGGGAAGAAGTGCTATTGCGGATTACCTATGTTTGATAACAGGTGGAGATAATCAGATGAAGAAAGTGCATTTAGGGACTGATAATCTACATTCAAGCATTAAGTATAATACTTTGATAATCATTTGTTTGACAAAATCTGAATTATTAGCTAAAATATTTAATATATAAAATCTAATTACAATTAATATTTTAAAATTGTAGTTTCCTGATTGTAAACATCAACTTTTTGTTTTTTCAGAAGGTCTCTTGGTGTAATCGACAAATATTTTGATGAAATTATGCGGGATCAAGAGTTCCTAGGAACACCAGAAAGATTACAAAAGTTTTTAAAAATGATACCTGATGAAGATCTGAGAAAGCAGGTGGAAAATAATTTAAAGGGAACTAAAGAACTTTCTTTGGAAAGATGGAAGACATTTATTAACACATATGATGCATATTTAACACAAGTAAATATTTTTTTTTCTATATATATATATATTGTTGTAATGTTTATTTGCCAAATTTTATTTCACATATTTTAATGTAGAAAATGAATAGTATTGTAAAAATATCAGAATTTAATTTATTACTTTCATTTATTTTTTACTACAAAAAACAATAAGTTGATATTACTACATAGTCATAGCAAACAATTCATAGTTTTTTAAATGCTTACCTGTTAGTGCTCATATGATTATCAAATTTTCAGAGTGGAAATGCAGTACGCAAAATAAAATATTTAGTAGAAGAAATTAAAATACAATTCAGTTATCCACGCTTGGATGTTAATGTCACAAAAGGTTTTAACCACCTCTTAAAGTCTCCATTCAGTATCCATCCAAAGACGGGAAAAGTTTCTGTTGTATTCAAACCACAAAATATAGGCAGTATGAAATTAGATGCAGTGCCAACTATATACAGTCTGCTTGATGACAGCTCTCCAGAAAATGTTCAACATCAAGCCAATATGCGGAATGCCATTAAAAATTTTCAGGAAGTAGTTTTCTCCTTGGAAAAAACAGAAGCATTAAGGAGAAGAAATGATGCAAGTATGTAATACCAGTATTTGTCGTAAACATATTTTTTATGTTTTCACTGATGTGCTCCAGCTTCTCTTTTGAAGAGATGACTCCAAGCTTTATCAACCACTATAACCATTTGGTGCCACAGGCAAGTTCAGTGAGGATTGAATTGTATCTGTGCCCATTCATGACAAATATAAATAATATAAACATTGTCATGGCCATAAAAATATAAAAGTTTCTTTATCATTAATGAGTATTCGTACCACATATTTTACTATTGGAAAGGCTTTGTTTATTAGCTCATAACTGGCCGCCAAAAATTCTTTATCGAGCAGCTGCAGAACCGGGCTCTGTTTGCATTTCGAACGTGTGAATACCGGCATTATACTAAGTAAAACTAAAAAACTATAGTAACTAAATAAAACAAACAATTGGAAAAATTACTCGGACAAAAAATTACCTTATTTGAAAATTACATTTCTAATATTTTTTTTAATGTGGTAGTTCCTAAAACATTTTCCAACACAATGGAATTTCACAATATCCGCACATGAAGCAAGTTTCTCTCCTTATGCCGTGAATTTTGCAAACTGCATCGTTTCTGTGGAATTTTTTTTTCTCGAAATTTTAAGTTTTACAAGCCTATGTGTTTTTATATCTCCTGAAAGCCTACTTGTTTGATCTGCACGAGAAGCTCTTTCTGATGGGCCTCCAGAAACTTCTGCCTCTAAACCCACATTTTCTTAATTTTCAACCCAATTTCTAGCAACTTCTAGTCAATAAGAGGTCAGTTTTATTTTCTTTGCCTGGTTCAACTTCTTGTGTATCACAAATGAATTAAATAATATGCAGTTCAATATAAACATAAAAGCCTTTTTTTGCCATTGGAGACTTTTTCTTATGATGGGATTATAAGAAAGGTATTGATCTGCCAAATCGACACCATTCATATACTTATTGTAATGTATAATACTTTCTGGTTTTTTAATAATTTCCCCAGTTTTACGATTTATTTTACGGGTTTCTATAAACCGAGCCTGATGTATCGTTGAGATAATTCTGACATATCTAAAAAACACTTGAAAATAAGTCAACTGGCACAAAGTTATTCTGTCAAAAAACGTACTGCTACGTCAGCGGCTAATGGATTTTGAATAAAAAATTACGTATTACTACGTCAGCGGCTACAGCATTTCGGACACAAAATGACGTATTACTACGTCAGCGGCCAGTAATGAGTTAATAGCGTCTTTTTTTTAAATCGACGAGATGAGATGGCGTTCACCTGATGATAAGTGCCCATATATCAGAGCTATTTAAGATGTTTATACATTGCACCACTTTGAGCTCAAAACAGAAGTGTGTAAACATTACTGTATTTCGTTTAGGAAGATGTTGTACCTAGTGAAATTACTAGCTTAATGAGACTTGACACTGTGCCTCAAGGCGACGAGCGCATTTCAGTGCAGTGTAGACGCTCTTAACCAGCGCTAGTTAACTAAGGTGATGTGTACAATGATGCATCGTTACCTAACTAGTGTCACATGGGCTAGCGGCAGTCCATTTGATGAATATACTGTTCCCATTGTTTTGTCATGTAAAAAAGCAAGCATAATTAATATAGGGGCAAAGTACCCGATGCAATTTTTATAACAGTTCTTCAATGAAATAGTTTTTTTTTGTTTCAGATATATCTATCGCCTTTTAAAGCGTTTTATTTCTAAAATATATTAAAACTAATTAATTAAAAATCATTAATTCTGTCAGATCTTGTTTATTGAGACGTAAAACAAATGCAAAAAACTCCCCTTGATTTTTTCGTGCTGGATTTTGTTGTAATATTATTCTAAGCCTGTGAGTAAGTAGCCTTTTATATTTAGTGTACTGTTTTTTAATTAATGCGCCATTACTTCATAGATAGATTTTAATAAACAATGAAGTATTATGTGTGTACTGCTTTATAAACGTATAGAATTGCCCTTGTGTTTATTTAATACCTTTATAGATATACAGCAAATTATTTCATATGGAACAACTGAGAGCCACATTCAGGAAGTCCTCAAATCCAATGGTAACTGTTCCGTTTTGTTGAGTGTCACGCACTCTGAAAGCTTCCGTGAAACGCTGAATCTGAATACACAAAACGATGAAACTATCCACTGAAATTTTTCCTTCCCTTGGGTCACTTCTTTTAGTTAAGAAATTTATGAATTCAGGTGTAAATCGAAAACCCATTTGAGTTAGTGCTGAAATAAAAATGTATAATTATTTCTTACAAAGTGTATTATTTTAAAGAAACTATTTTATTCTGTATATACTAGGCTAATTGCACCATAATGTTACATAGTGAAATTATAAATAATTGTTAAAGAAAAGTAATACCTTTAGCTAATTCTTGTTCATCAATTTGTCCCGACTGATCAGTATCGTAAGTTTTAAACACTGCAAGCCATTGGTTAATATATGTATACAGTTTATCAAACTCTTCAAGATTTATATGGCCGGAACGATCCTTGTCAAACATTCCTGAAAATTGTACTTTTTTTGAGAAAGGAAAAACAGTAAAACGTTTTCTTTTAACCATAATAAAATTTAATAAAAACAACATTTATGGAAGAGGTATAATTATTTTTTTTCTGTTTTTTTGTTAAATCACTTCAATGTTTTACACAAATACCTAATAATTGTGGAATATATAATTATTAGATAAGGTTAATTCGTGTAGCTACATTATGTTTATAATATTTATTTGAAAAATTATGTAAACAAGTGGCCCATACAAAATTCTGAAACTTTGGGCACCCACAACTCGGGAACCCGACCACATATCAACAAAATTCCGAAGGCTCTGATTTTATCTAAGCGAGATCTGTCTGTATGCCAAATTTCAGCCTTCTACCCATTGTAGTTCTCGAGATTGAAAATTGTTAACGGACATTGTCGTTTAAATAAGTATAGATGAAAAAAATTAAATAATCAATTTCAATAGTAATATGGATCGACGTAGGGTGAGACAATTTAAGAAAACGTATGTATTATTATTTTAAATTGTCTCGCCCCTCGGTTTTTTTTCCCAAATTTCCCCGCCATACTTACCTTTTGATATTTATATGGCTAACTTAAATGTACGATGCAATTCTAAATGTATTAATACAAATCTTACCAATCATGAGAAGGCACGCTGTATCGGAGAAATTTTGTCCTTGCGCATTCACTAGCGCAGATTTTAATTCCGTAGCGGAAATAAATCCTGATCTATCTTTATCTACTGCAGCGAACCATTGCTGCACTTGTGGTGCAATTCCACCACCAGATCCGACCGATGGATATGGCCCGTGGCCAATTTCCAATTGACCGATGGGTTGGCCATCGTAGTTTGGTTGTCCGTAACCTGGCTAATAGTGGTATACAATAATTAATAAATTATTGGCATAACGCGTATGATATGAGTTATTAACTCTTGATATCGTATGAAAACTTCTATTTCTAATAAGTTTAAAAATGGTTTGGAATTGACAAGATTCATATATGAAATCATGGACAACCCGATGGTCAGATCTTAACGTCACTGGTGGTTTTTAGTACGCATATTTAGGCACGCAATAGTTTAAAAGCTTATTTCAAGAGAAATATTTTCCCGGTGAAAATGTGGCCGAGTTTCCAAACGATACCCATTGTTACAAAATAAATTTACTGAACATTATAAAAAAGGGGAATTAAAGTTTAAAATTAACTAAACAAGTTTTAAGGTAATTTTTATTCCATAAAGTATATAAATAGAGTTACCTTATCATTATTGTATAAATAATACAAAAAAAGCTTATTTTTATATATATTCACTACAAATGCTAGGTCATATTAATTGCAACTAACCGTAGACATTCATTTTCATATGGTACAAGCTCACAAAACGAGACATTTGCATATATCGATGTTTAAAAAATATACGTCACAAAATCCACTGATAATTTTTGAAAAAATTAAGGTGACCAATCAACATAAGGAAAAATTAACGATTTTAATTTTATAAAAAAAACTCTTATACTACTCAAAAATGTGCGTTATTTTCCTCTCTTTCAGACCATTTAATACATATAACATACTGTATACTATTTTAACTTCAAATAGCAATTTATGTTTGTTGTTTTTTATGTGCACATTCAGCATATTGCCAAGGTCTTTAAGGATATCAAATATTTTAATGTTAGCATTTTTAGCAGCAATTTTTGTAAGTCAAAATTATATAACATGCTGTTAAAATTTAACAGGTTTTAACTGAGTTTTGATAATTTTTGTAACTTTATTACTATCTGTAAAAGACCATTTGGTCAGATTCAATACATAAAATACAGTATCAAGCTATTCAACAATTAGCTTGTTAAATAGCAAAACAAAAGTCTAATTAATATATATGATAAAAATCAACTAACTGCTTTTTAATAATTTTTGTATTTTGTAATGTTTTAATTTATGTCAAATAATTGTTAATTAACAAATCAAATATTTTTCTATAAATATATTATATGAATGCAGAGCAGTTTAAATTAAACATTTAACTCATATGTTTAACCATACCACATTTAAACTAATGAAAAAAAATTTGTGCCCATATTCTAAAATCTCACTCCCTTTTAATATATACCTCCCACTATGACTTACTTGCTAATTATGTATTAAGCTTACATGTTGATTATTATTTATCCTTTAAGTTCCCTTACATTTACACTTGTATTCTAAGATTATAGCTGAAATATCTGTTATTGTGTGTTACTGGATATTTTTAAACAATGTTAATCTCTGACATAAAAAAATTTAACAATTATTCATTTACAATCTCATTGTATAAATAAACAGGCTACTACATAAATCACAATTATTTAACCTGAATCAATCCAAACATGTATTTGTTCAATCTGAATCAATCCAAACATGTATTTGTTCAATTTACATAAATGAAAATTAAGTAACTATTTTAATAATTTATCACCTATCATTAATTACACAATAACAATGACCATACAAATAAATGACATTCAGTCTTTTACATCGAACCAATACTGGCAAGTTTGTTACATTTTGTACTACACAATCAATATTACAATACCTAGGGTAGAGCCATTTCACTAACTAGAAATATCAAACGAAAACCAACATAGAAAAAGAGAAATCAATTTTGAGATTCTAATGATCCTAGAGAGAAACTTTAATATGCAATATTTATGAGTTGGTGAAGCTTCACCATCCAATCCTTAACACATGTGAAACTGTTGCCAAAGATTAAACCAATGATGTTAAAAAAGTAATGTTGTAACAATATTTACACAAATTTTCAGTTAGTGAAACAGCAATAACAACATATTCTAATGCAATGAAACATAAGCCTATACATTACCACTGTGACTAGAAAAACTATAAGTAGCTGGTGTTACAGATGTGTTCACACATACTTGTATCGAGGGCTTAAATGAAGAGGGCAAAAGTTTGTGTGCTTCGGGCACAGGAGAGTAACTCCTGCAAACAGCTGTCTCAAAATGCACTTGTTCACTACGATCAGTTGGTACACCATCAAAACTTGTTTGTTTAGCTGAATCACCTGTACCACTATCCTTGCATGAAGAATGCTCAGATAAATTGTCTGGAAACATTTGCGGTGATTCACAGTCGCTATGGACCACTTGAGTCATTTTAACACTTTCACCGGTAAACGTATGCACAGCTCGGGCCATTCGCCTCCGAGTGTGATAGATTATGACTACCCAAATGATGGAAGTCCCTACTGCACAACAGACCACAGTTATTATAATAATACCAGTCATGTCTTCTTCATTTACCATAATTGCCACTGGTGGCAGTACCTTTAACTCTATCATATCCTTTTTAGTACCCAACTCATTAGTAATTTCACATTCATATTTGCCAGCATCATTCATCTCTACTCCTATTATGATAAGAAGTTGATCCTCTCCAGTAAAGAAATGGCGATCTGTGTGGACTACTGGTATACCATCTTTCAGCCATTTTAACACAGGTTTAGGTGAACCTGATATCATGCATTGCAAAACAACAGAATCACCACTTATTGCTTCTTTATTCTCCATTACTCTTACAAATGAAGGCTCTTGTAAAACTGTCAATGTAGCATTCGCTATAATCGTGCCTGCATGATTTTTTGCAGCACAACTGTAAATACCCATATCAGATGTTTTAGCATTCACTATAAAAAATCGCGGATCTGAAGGCATTACATTCATTCTCCTTTCACGTGCTGCTGGAAAATCATTTCCACCATCTTTTTTCCAAGAAATTTCTGGAGGAGGATCTCCTGATGCAGCACAATCCAATGTAACTGTCTCACCTGTTTTTACAGTAATATTTGTGGGTGTTTTGAGAAATCGTGGAAAAGTAACAATATTGACCTTTGCTTTTGTTGAATAGGTAGTCCCAAATTTATTGCTCACAACACATTGGTACCGACCTGAGTCTGTATTGGTGACATTTGGAATAACCAAAACAGAAGTTGCTTGTGCTTGTCCTTTTTTTGATATTGTAATATTTTCATAAACAGAGGGACTGCTAATATTGCCATTGTTTTTTCTCCACAAAAAAGTCATATTGCTAAATGGGTTAGATGTAGCTGTGCAAACCAAATTAGCTGACCTACTTTTAATGGCAAGATGTGATTTAGGATGTTCAACAATTTTGGGTTTTGGTGAATCTCCACAATTATCTTCTTTTAGTTTAGAAATTAAGACATTACGAAGCTCTGATGGGTAAGCACAAGTAGCCGTTATAAATTTCTGATCCAATTTATCCCGTATCCATTTGACAATCCATAACAAATTACAATCACATAACAATGATGAAGAATTGAGATGAAACTTCTTAATTTTTGACATACTTACAAAAGCATGTTGCTGGATTGATGTTATATTATTTCCATTTAAATCTAATTCTATAACATTTGTTAATCCTTCAAAAGCTCTTGAATTTATTGATTTTATATGGTTAACAGAGAGATTAAACAGTTTCAAGTTTTGTAATTTTGAAAATGGTCCAGACATATCTTCAACTGTCCAAGAGATTTTATTATTATTCAACAGTAAGGTTTGCAATTGAACCATATGACTGAATGCTTCTTGAGATACAGAGGAAATGTTGTTATTACTTAGGTTCAGAGTGTGAAGATTGATTAAATGCTCTAATGTCCGACCTTCTATTTCCATTAAATAATTGCTAGACAAATCTAGCATTTCTAAATTTCTACATAGTTCCCAACTTCCCAAATCTATTCTTGAAATAATATTGTTAGATAGTGATAAAGTATTTAAAGATTCTAATCCATACATCCAGCCTTTTGAAATAGTTTTAATTCTATTATGATCCAATTGCAATAAATTAACAGATTTAAATCCATAGAAGGCACCATCCATTATATTATCTATATTATTAAACTTTAGTTTCAATGTTGTTAAACTTGATAAGCCTTGGAAAAGAAGAGCACTTATGACATGAAACTTATTGTGATTGAGTTCCAAAATTTCCAACTTGGCTTGATGCATAAATAAATGATTTGGTAGTGATGAGATTTCATTACGGTTTAATTTAAGAATAACCAAATTAGTCAAATTATCAAGAGCCCTCTCGTTAATAACTTTAATTTGATTACTATTCAAGCTTAAAGACTTAATAGTACTATTTACCGGGAAATACCCTGGGTCTATCGACGAGATATAATTTCTATTCAACTTTATATCTTCTATTTGGTTTGTTTGAAGAAAACTAGGAATATGTCGCAAAAAGTTTTTATCGAGTTTTACAATTTTTAGGGCCAATAAATTTCCGAAATCCTTTGTGACTTCTTCACTTAATCTGTTAGAGCTCAGGTCCAATTGTTCCACCCACTCCGGAATTCTTGGCGCAGTAAATAAATTCTTATTTGAACAATCGACATATTGCTTGAGACAATCACATTTCTGGGGACATTCATAATTCTCTACTTGAAGAGAAAATGGAAAAACAAGCCATAACAAAACAATCGCGATTAAATAATGGGTGTCTCCCATTTTTCTGCATTTGGTTAGTTGATCCAATCATTGAGGTATACCGAAACTCTCTCTTTACATATTTCACAACGCAGTTTATAACAAAACTCCGCAAAATCGTCCAATTTAAGTTTCTTTAAACATGCGTCACATTTTGTATAATAGAAAATAATACAATCGTTAAACAACACTTATTTACTGATACAGACATGGCCGCCATTTTCTTTACGATATTTTTAAAGACTATAGTCGCACGAAGAGAGTTCGATGTTCGATATTAAAAGTAATTCACTGTGGTACCGATTTTGAATTGAAAAAATTTAAACGCAATAAATTATAAATACTTTGTTAAAAAAATAAATGTTTAAAAATTATATCGATTTTGGCAGTTCGTGTAGAGGTTTAACAGTTTAATCGATTCCCCGTCAAGTATAAGGCTTGCCTGCATGATTTTGACATAAATATAATCAGAACCGAGATAATTCGAACTGATACAATAATCTATGCAGGTAGAAAACTTTATTAGTTAATCAAAGCAGAGCTTTCACATTTATGTAAAATTTTGCCACATTTCAGATTTTTTAAACTATATTGTTTCATACTATATTTTTAAAACAAGATTAGTAGTGTCTGCGCGTAAACCAAAGAAACAAAAGAATAATTCATAACACTTTTTTTCACCTGACTGTAAATGCATATGGTGAGAAAAACAGGACCGTATGTATGAATTGGAGATATACAGTAAAGATAGCGAAACCCATAAACTGATTTCCGCCTTGTTGTGGTGGTAGGGCTCTAGTAACCGTGGTCTCGTCACCCACGGTGAGTGAAGACGGAACTATCGGCTGGCCCGAGGAGTAGGGCCGGCCATGGTAGTCACTCCAGGCTTGAGCTTGAGAGCTACGGCTCTTGCTCACCTAAGAGTGGCCAGGGGGCTGCGGCAGGCAAGGTGCGGTGCTTTTAACTTTTGCGGTGCGCCGCACTTACTGCTAACTGCGCTTGAGACGGGGAGTGCCGGTGTAGCACCGGCCGCTCTCCCTATCTTCCGCGGCCACATAATGGTTGGCGGCGAAGCCAAACATCAGGTCCGCCGCAGGGAGTCGGAAGAGCTTGCTCGGGGGGAGATTTTTCTCCCCGCGAGCAAGCTAAAGATCAAATATTCCCTTTTCAGTGTCCTTTGTATATTTGCTAAAGATCAAATATTCCCTTTTCAGTGTCCTTTGTATATATGTTACTTATTACAGAATCAACTTGAAGGTACTGGCTTTTGAACAAAAAAGAATTATCAAAACCGGACCACTACAAACAAATATATTTGTAGTCATATATAGGGTGTCAGGAGACAGTTCCTGAAAACGTAAACAGATGATAGTACTAATGACACCTTTAATGATGGCACGGGAAAAAAATTGATTCTAATTAAAACAAATAATAATTTTTTAAACCGTTTTATTAGCATTATTTACGCTACATCGTGTTAGTATAGCTAAATGAAATGAAAGTTTTATAAAAAATACGTTACTTTACTAAAAAAACATTTTGGCAATGAAACTCGTAGTCAAAACCAGCTGATGCACGGGGTCAACGACCTCTTAGACGCGGCACGGCGCGGACTCGCACGAGCGTGATGGGAGCGCATTTTAGGTGTCGTTCGCTAGTATCCGAACTTCGGTACACTAAGTATCGCTAAATTGTTGAGGCGTCAGAATGAAACAAGTTTGTCATACTGGATAGTTCACAAGGTTTTAATGTGTAACCAAATACGGGGATACAAAGTGCACAAAGTGCAAGCTCTGATACCTGGCGATTACGACCGCCGGCGAGTTTTTTGCCATTGGTTATTATACCAGCAACAATATGTCCCTGGTTTCATTGGGACGATATCTGGATGGACGAGTCAACATTTACCAGAAACGAGTTGTGGAACCGAAGAAATATAAAGGTATATTGCGAGGTGAATCCGCACGCTGTTCTACAAACCCTGCGCCAAACCCGATGGTCGGTTAATGTATGGGCAGGTTTATTTGAGGATCGTATACTGGGCCAGTGTTTCTGCCACAGCGACTTTGATGGACAGCGATATCTACACTTATAAATATCGGTAAGCTGTTTCATATCTAAATTTTTATTTTTTAATAAGTTATTACTGAACTGATGTGAATAGATAACTGAATACATACAATACGTATGTAACTGAATACATCAAAATAATAAACATAATTATAGGATGGATTAAAAAGAATGAATCTATCCTAGTTAATATTTCATTTCAGTAATTTTTTCATTAGCGGGAATCGAGCCCGATACTTAGTTTAATCAACCGGTGAATTCGAAAGAAAGTGGTTAAGTAAGTTATTTAGACAAATGTAAATAAGCTTTTTCCACGATCGCTAGCTGCGAGGAGAGGAGAGTTGAGCCCGGCCGCGCGAGTCTGCGCTGCGCCGCGCCCGTGCGTTCGTTGACCCTGAGCATCAGCTGGTTTTGACTACGAGTTTCATTGCCATGGATTTTTTTTCCGTGCTATACTACTATCATCTGTCTTTGTTTTCGGGAACTATCTCCTAACACCCAGTATAAAAAATTACACACATCGAAACATGAACCTTTTTATAGTTGGTTAAAAAATAAAGATTATTTTTACCATACAGAATGTATGCGTTGTCAGCATTTGAAAACTGTTAAAACATACCTATAAACGTAAAATGAAATAATATGATGTACCCGTACTTTAGACTTCTAGCCGAAAAATAGAAATAACTAATTAATAATATTTATCTTGTAAAAGAAATTTATATAGAAGTAATTATGAGAAATAAAAACATAACAATTTTTTCCCTTTGAAATTTTAGTAGCTATACATTCACTGACCGCCGTAGCTTCTCCAGAACGTTTGATTATATTAGCCAAAGGAAACAAATCACAATTTTAATAATTTATATTTTTCATGAAACCATATTCTTCTTGTATTAATTAATTAGACACTTTGACCATGATCTTGTCCATACAAATATAATTTTTTTATTATATGCATGTATACTAATAATATTACATTATTGTAGTAATAAGTGTTTTTTGTGCATGCAGGATAAACTATGACTACTTCACTATGAATAATTTTCCACTTTCTACTAGGATTTTATATGCGGGCCGTAGTTTGTGTGTGTGTGAATTCACAACTGGGTATATAGGAAACAGGTTCACTGAGCATGGTACATGCTTTACCACAAAGAAATGCTAATCACAAGTGTCAATTGCAAGAACAAACAAATTAGATATATTTTCTAACATGGGTTTAGAATTATGACCAACTAACAATGTCAACTATGCATAATATTGAATAATGTTTACAAAGAAGATTATTGTGGTTCCTTATTAGAAAAATATGAATATACAATAACAGTAAGAATTTAAGAGATAAAAAAATTATATTCCGCTAAATGTTTTTGCTACACACAGGCACATCCATGAACCTGTTCATGCAAGAGATCATTGGTAAATGTACAATGAAAACTCTTGGATCATAATGATTTCCTATCAGTATTTTATTTCATAATGTACCTTTAGGTATAATTTTGTTTCAAAATATGTACAGTCAAATAAGATTTTAAACAGCAGTAGTCTTCAATAACTTAGTGTTGACTGACAGTATACATGTGGTAATGAAAATAACATTAAGGTTATTTTAAAAGAACACAGGAAAACATAGTTTCAATGAAAAACAAGATACAGGTTCTATAATGAATTTTAGTTGACTATGTATAATTTTAAATATAATTTTTCTAGATGGTGAGAAAAATCATGCCTAAATCAAAATCTCAATTTAACCAGTAAAAATGTTCTTTGTATTTAATAGGCTGACTTGCATATCATAAGAAATGAGAGATTTTTCACCTCACAAACAATAATTTAGTAAAAATGTTCAAAAATTATTTATTACATAGCATTAATTACTTATATAATCTTAATAAATAAAAATACCACATGTAAATACAAAAGAATAGGGTGGATACTATCACATAAGGCTTTTAGATGGTTGTAGTTGGTAATAGCCAAAACTCCAAAATCCCTACATGTCAATCACAATTGATATCATTTTTTAATAACAACTAATATAATATACCTATCATAGGTAATTTTAAAAAACTCACAAAATAAATTGTTATTTTAGTTTGAAATGTAGATATGTAATATTTATTAATTGAGAAGACTTATACTTATCACCTACCTGATACGCCATTCTGTATATCTGAAAAAATAAACAAATAGTCCAACATCAAACATTCATAATAGACTGTTAAATAGTTAGTACGAACTTTGAACCTACTACTAAGAAATTTCTTTTTACCTGACTATATTGTGTAAATATCGTATTAATCACGAGTGATAATATTATTTACTACGAATAATAAGTGGTAAATTAAGCCATGTACTGTACTTTCATATGAATTTAATATTTGTAATTATTAAGCATAATTGACAATTATGTCATTTCCATTTTTTTTGGAATATTTTATGGCATAGTAATGAAAACTTTAAGCCTATTCAATTTTACTTTTTTTTTTGGGAGCATTCCGCATTATCCATGTTTGAATATTTATACGCTGAATTAACGTAGACATCTATATTTACATAGACAATAAATTAATAACAAAGTTAGTTTAAATATATGTAATATTTAAAAAAAATGGTTTTTGGTGAATACAGGGACAATATTAATGCTATATCATAGTAATTTCACCAATTTTTAGTAATGCTCTGCATTAAACTCAAATTATTACACAATACTAGACAGCTCTGTGAACAAACTAGAAAGAAAATTTATAAAAACTGGTACAACAAACTGTAATTATTATTTTACTTTATTTTATATTTAATTATTCATGTATACGATATATAAGTATATAGGAGCAAGAAAGAAAATTAGAAAAATACATTTATATCAGTACAGGAAGTCAGAGAAAGCTATAGTTAATATTCGCTATTAAGTCGTGAGTAGGTGTTGTAATCTGTTTATAGGGTTTGTTATAGATTCTTTTTTGTCTGTAGTGTACCAGTGGCACGTCATTAATGTCAAACTATTGAGAATGAGGTAGTAATACATGCAATTGAAAACCTGTTCTGTGTTGTTTAGATCGCCACCACTAAGATTGCATTTTCTCAACGAAGCGTATAAAGTTTTTTTTATAATCATTTAGAATTACAGTACATTTTAGATTTTTTATGGGAGATCTGTTAATTGTTTAAAATGGACTCGTATGAAAGTGTGTTACTTGTTAAGAATGAAGTGTTTGTGTTTAAGATACCGCCACGAACTTCGAACAGAGGATACAGGTAGGTAGAGCTAAAATTCTTTTAAATAAAATTAAAACCTTAAGGAATTAACAAAAGTTTTATAATAGGGCTGCTGATTGGAATTTGCAAGAACCACAGTGGACGGGGCGTATGCGTCTGGTTGCGAAAGGCGACGATTTGATAATGAAATTAGAAGATAAAACAACGGGAGAGTTATTTGCAAAATGTCCTATTGATAAATATCCAGGACTAGCACTTGAGGCTGTTACTGATAGCTCGAGGTATTTTGTAGTAAGAATCCAAGATGATAATGGTATGTAACAGAGGCATACTATTTATAAATAAACTTTAAATGTTGCTGAAAATTGATTTTTGTAATAATAAATTTGTGCTAATTTTAAGAACTTAAAAGTATAGGAAGTGTCATAATTTTTTGCTTACCTGTATTATTAATTCAATTAATAATAATTTCAGGAAGAAGTGCCTATATAGGCATGGGATTTGGAGACAGGTCTGACTCATTTGACCTTAATGTGGCTTTGCAAGATCATTTTAAATGGCTAAAGAAAGAACAAGAAGGTGATGAACAGTCCCAACAACAGCAGCTGGATTTGGGTTTTAAAGATGGAGAAACTATAAAAATCAATATGAAAATTACAGTAAAGATTCTTAATATTTTTTATATTACATTAATCCTTTTACTTATTATTTGTTCTATTTATAAGTCAAGGTTTAAATTAATACTCTATGTTATTTAATCAATATCTATGCATAATTTATATCTTTAAAAAAGGAACTAACTTGAAAATTAAAGTAATTAACTTCTAAATTTTTCATATTTTAGAATAACATCAGCTTTGATTTTTCTGCATTATCACTTTTCATTGCTGAAGTAACTTTTACCCTGAATAATAATAATTAAAAAATCAACACACAGGAAAAGAAAGTTGAAAAAAATATTATTCAAGAAATGTAATTAAATAATTGATAATAGCTATACTAAAATATTGCAGTGTTGTTTGTTGATGTTCTATATAAACTCAATTTTCTATAACTATATGCAATTAACAATTAAGAAAGACAAGAGCCTAAAGTTGATATGTTAAAGAATCAATGTAATAGGCTGTTTTTTTTATTGGGTAAGGGTCAATGCTTGACCATGATCCCACCTGGTGTTAAGTGGTGATGTGGTCTATGATGGTAAAGCACATTGACCTAATAAGTTGTTATCCACTCTTTTTGAAGATGAAGACGTCCACATCGTAATTGGACGGAAACACTGACGCCGGTAAGTTGTTCCACTCCTTAGCTGTTCTTATTAGAAACAAGGAGCCAAACCTCTTTGTGCGTATACTGGGGATGTCCACAACATAAGGATGAAGTCTCGCCGTGCGCTTTGTCGTCCGGTGGTGGAAAGGGGATGGATGAATTGCGTCATGCAATTCCTGCGCACACTCCCCGAAATGAATCCTATGATTCACCGCGAGACTAGCCACTCGGCGCCTGTGATCAAGACTGTCCAATCTAGCTAAGACAAATTCTTGATCACCAATTAGCCTCTTGGCCCGCCTCTCCACCTAGTCTAGTGCTGCAAGATGAGTTTTCGCAGCACCTGCCCAGGTATGGCAGCAATACTCCACACTCAACCGGACCTGGGCTTTACATAGGGTCAAAAGCTGCTCTGGAGTATTGCCGTACTTTAAAAAGGACCCCCAGTTTCCTAGCAGCTACCCTGGCTTTGGACTCAATGAATTGTCTATAGTTGAGTTCCGTTGAAATCTCGACTCACAACAGTTGAAGACAGTCGGTAACTCTCAAGGACACACTCCGAAAAGTAGGAGCCAAGGTGAACTGGCTCATTTTGTCGGTGAAAAGACACGCCTGTGTTTTGAAAGCATTGAACCTCATAAGGTTGGCATCACCCTATTCAGAGATCGTCTTTAAAGTGAGATTCACACGCTCCACCATGGCTTCCCTCGCGAGCGACCTCATTACCACCGGCTCGATCATTCAGCATGTATCTCTCTACAACTGTACTGTCGTCCGCGTACCCAAAGGTTCCGGGTATGAGCAGATCATTTATGTGCAGCAAGAAAAGGGTTGCAGAAAGAACAGATCCCTGAGGAACACCAGCGTTGATCGGCATCGGTTCAGATGAAGAACCGTCGACGACAAC
>DWLS01000501.1:0-29801 GCA_018246255.1 Pachliopta kotzebuea | reverse complement strand
GTTATCTCAAGGGTAGGCAACGCACTGGTATCGCTAGTGACCGTGGGCGGCGGTGAATCACTTACCATCAGGTGACCTGTCTTGCACGTTTGCCTCTCAGATGTTATAAAAAAAAAAAAGACCACTGAGAGGTCTTCTTAGCGCTAATTACTTACTTCGTTTAGTAGATGATGGAGACAACTTGTTTACCATGAATAAAGACTTTACTCCTTTCGACGAATAATCTCTGATTTCCTTTCATAATTTTTTAAAATCTTTCGTAGAATTCATCAACTTGGTTATGATCATCACGTAAACCTCTTCATCATTTCTCATCATTCCTAAAAAACTCAATGTTTTATCATCTTCATAAACTTAGAATTTTCTAGAACAATTTTTATAATCAAGTGAATATGAGTAAGTAACAATGACTAATATATTTGTATGTTTCTTGATATGTTTTGTTAACTTTGTATGTTTATTGCGTTTACATCACAGCTTAACAATGAAACAAAAGGATTATATGTTGTGCATAATATATGTAAAATATATATTTAGTATGTATAAGTAATGTTTCACTGGTGGTAAGGCTCTGTTGCCGGAGACCGTCTAGGTAGGTACCGCTTCAGATGTTTCTACTGTCCAATAGTAAATTGCCAATATTACCGTGTTTTAGTTTGAAGGGTGTCGTAGCTCACTAGCTAGTACCCAGTAATATCACTATTTTACTTGGATAACGAGACTTAACACCTTAATTATCAAGGGGAGTGCAATACAGTGCTGAGTACACCATCTTAACCAGCGTCATATAAGTAAGAGTATCACTTACAATTACGTGAACGCCTTATCCGGCTGCTTCATCTCACTTAAAAAAGTTTATACTAATATCTTCCCTTTCTCGGCGTGCGTCCGTGCAGAATGTTATATCTCTATGCCAACTTAATAGCTGATAAATGCTTTATATACATACATATACATAACAACATTTTTAATTTATTAATTTCATATATTTTTATTTATTGCAAATGCAACGAGCAACTACTTCTTGTAACTATGTATATATATGAAGTAATAAGTATAGTATGAAAGCTACATTCAGATACTGTGAAGCTTATGATTGATAAAATTAGGAACTTTCGGTTGTAGTAAGAGGAACTGGTTATTAAAAACTAAATTGATATTTTCCATCGGACCCTAATGATAATTCTACTTTACCTTAGATTTGTAGTGATTTTTTATACGTTTCCTGGTCTCAAAAATAAACTAGTACCCAAGTTTCTTTGTCTATAGTTGATAAGAGAATATTAAATTGATAACTCTTGTTGTGTCATTTTAAATTTTTATCTAATGTGTATTTTGTTAACATGTAAATTTAACAAATTTTTCCAAATTTTTAAAGGACTGCTTTAACATGTCATAGTGTTTTAAGAGATTGCTGTACACGCCTGTAACTGGCTTACATACGAGTACCTATTCTTATATTTGTTAATGTTAAATTTGAATGTTTTGTATGTATTGCTGTTGGTGTGTCTAAATAAATAAATTATTGAGATAGTATTGCCATATTCAATAATTGTAAAGGCGGTCCGCGAAAAGGCGATACGAAAATTTTTCTCAATACCTCCTCCTCTTTGAAGTAATCCGTGGTAACGTTTGGCCGTGACTGAGAAACGATTTGGTACGCTCGGCCAATTTAAATAAATTTACATAAATTACGCTTTTTTTTATACTTAGATCCTCGAACATAATTTTTTTTTAATTTCGGGTAAAAACGTCTAAGCGTTTAAGTTAATTATTACAACAGGGAAAACTTGAGAGCGTCGAAGTTAAGCATCGATCTATCCTCTATAATCAAGGTATGGAAACTTGATATAATATATCTAGAGACAAGATGTGGTGTTGTATATATCATCCTAACAATGCTGCATTGTTATGGGTTAAAGCAGAGTTCCCCAAACTTTTTTGTGTCGTAGACCCCTTGCCATGTTTTTCCGTGTTGTGTAGACCCCCTATTTACTTGATATTGACTCCCTGTACATTTCTAACTGTAGTGAAGTTTAGTGTTAAAAACTTAAAGTAAACAACACATGTTAATTTAAACATTTATTAATTGAATTTAAATTAAAACTACACAAAATAAAATTTTGTATCTGATATGTAAAATATACGTAACATTAAATAAACTATAAATAAAATAACATAAGCAATAAGTCAATATTTTTAATGAGAAAGATTTGTTGAGATCCACTATCGTGGACCCCCAAATTTTTTTTCGCTGACGTAGACCTCTTGCAGGTTGTCATAGACCCCTAAGGGTCGATATAGACCACTTTGGGAATCACTGGGTTAAAGTCTCAGTTACGAGTAGAAAGTGTCTCCCTAATTTTAATGATAAAGCAATAAGTGATACGCTTGCCTATTGCTTGCTTATTTACTTACGATATATGTTCCTTATATGTTACTGTTACTAGTACACAGTACAAATACACAAATAATTAAAATAGTTTCTCATTCGTATATATGTATGCTGGAAGAGAACACGTTTTAGGGTTAAACTCGCATTTATGACACTATGTTTGTTACTTTTATTAAATAGTTTTGTTGTATGTATATGTAAATATATACGTAATGTGATATATATATATAATGTAATAGTGCATAAAGAATAAATAAATAAAAATTATTAAAATTCTGTGTCGTAATATATAAGTACTTATAAGTTATGAAATGACCTCATTTGTTATTTTAATATATCCTCCTAGGAATTTTACTACAGGCAATCATTTTTAAACGGAAAAGTGATGTTTTCCTGTTGCAATAGGAGCTGCGGCGGTACCTAAACGATCTCCAATCACAGTTAAACGTCAATTTGGACAGTTATATGACACCGAACAAACTTACTAAGTGTAACATATGATATTTCAGTTCGCAACTGAAACGCTCAAGTTTCAAGTGAAACGCTCTTCAAGTTAAAGAAGAGGTAAAGTAGCAACAAAACTTACTGATCGTGTTCCCAGCGGTGCGGGTACAACTTAAAACGTCTTAGTAGCTCTTATGAGGATCCGTTTGAGGAACATAAGTAAACTTTATTAAAAAAAAAACTTAATTCATTAAGTTTATATAATAGCTTTAATGGACAGTAAATTTGGTTAAGTATTCATATTATTTTACTGCTGGTAGGTGTTGGTGACCGTCTAGTTAGTACCGCTGCAGCTCCTATTGCAACTGACGAACACTACTATGTAAACACTGTGTTTCGGTTTGAAGGTTGTAAATAGTGAAATTACTGCGGTAACGAGACTTAACATCATCGTGAATCGAAGCAATTAGTCTAATGTGGTGCTGTGTATACCATCCTAACCAGAACCAGTATTTAATAAACAAGCGTAACACTTACACGTCGAGTGAGTGCTTTAATATGAAAACTCTTTCATAAATTATTGTATGAATTAGATTTTATAAACGGGAAAGAGACAACTATAGTTATATTTATAAGGTTTAACCTGTTAGAGAATGAGATAAAATTATTTAGATATTTACCTTTTTAGATATTTTCTTAATCCTTTATTCTATTTTGATATAGCCCAATAATCTAACTCTGATCAATGTTTTGTGGAGTGCGTTTTCAAGAAAAGAGTGAATAGGCACTTATGGGGTCAATTCGCTTTACCATCATAGACCACATCACCACTTAACACCAGGTGGGATTGTGTTCAGGCATCGACCCTTAACCAATAAAAAAAAAGAAAAGTGGAACACGTTAGAAAAAACCTATGCCCAACAGTGGACGTCCATCGGTTGATATAATAATGATACAAACCCATATACGGACTTTACATACTATGGACATCAGTATCCATACTATGCTCTATGAATATACGAAGAAATATAACTACTAGTAGTTGCTCCCTGCATTCGCATCTAAAGGTTTCATTTCAATAAAACTTTTAATATGAGAATAATCATATCATAAACAGAGGCTTATGTTAATTAAGTTAGCATAGCGACATCCCATTCTACACGGACACACTCCAAGAAATCACTTTCTTATATAAATATTAGTAGAAAGAGAGAAACGTTGAAATCTAATATATCGTTTTTTGTTCTATAGTAACATCATTAATCTTCTTCTAAGTCGTATTCCCTCATGAGTGAGGATCGTGATCATCATGTGTTCACCACACGACGACTTTGTCAGTTATAATGTAGTGGTGTTAGCATTGCCTTCTACATTCCACATAGCAGTCCGACAGCGGATGGTCATCACATAGATATAGTTTCCTCACGATGTTCTCCTTCACCATCAGAGCACGTGGTATTGGTGTTAAACTGCAGGTAAATTAAATAATTCATTGGTGCAAGTCGGATTCGGACCCGGTACCTTCGAAGTAGAAAGCCGGCGTAGAAAACAATAGGCTATTACCAAGCTAACAATATTAATAAATATTAGAAAGATATAGATTACTTTTAATATAGATTTGGGTTAATTTAAAAGAAAGGTATTGGTTAAATTTGATAAAGCAGCAGATGGACACAAGCCAATAGCAAAACGAAAAAGTGGTCATTGATGACCTTTTGACCCGAACCCTGGGGAACACTTTAAAGGGGTCCGTCTGTTCAAAAAGCCCTACGTAAGAGAATATTGGAGTAGATTTAAACTAGCTTTCAGCAGAATTGCCTAAGTACCGGGATAGACCTTAAGTTTACGTATCTCTAATACAAGTGGACCCCTTCGTTCCACGCTAACCGTACAGTCTCGATTGTAAGATAACGTTATATCAGAGATATATTCTACTAACTTTAAGAGTATACTAGTGATGGGTCTATAACACTGCAAACTGTCTAGGTAGTTCCTATTGCAGCCGACAAACAAAGTACTCTACGAACATTACTGTGTTCTGGTACGAAGGGTGCTGTAACTACTGAAATTACTGGTTTAATGAAATGTAACATCTCATGTCCCAAAGCGATAAGCGCAATATGTTGCAGTGTATATCATCTTAATCAGAGCCGCTTTATGAGTAAGCCTGTCACTTACCATCAAGTGAACGTCTTGCTTGTTTTATCGCCAGATCTAATAAAAAATATTATCCAGTATTTTTGATCCTCTGTCTGCTCACACTTATTTTACTATACTACAACCTTATATCCTGATTGTTTCTTTATCCTGAACATTTACTTAAAACAATCTATTAATAATATTATTTCAGTACATGAATATTAATAAAAAAATGTACGTAAAGAAAAGGAGATTAGGTTGCTCGTAAAAAGCAAGGCTACACTCATTCAGGACAAAGCCGCCCCACTTTATATACTTAAGGAAAAATTACTGTAAGTGGATAAATTTAAATGGTCTTGAAAATATTTATTGGAAGAAAACAGTTTGCTTACATTTTTGTATTTGATTTGGCGACGATACAAACTAAGCATTCACTTGCCTATTATAAGGGGCTGCTTAAGAAAGTATATACACCACATTTCGCACGTCGCCTTAGGACATAAGATGTTAAGACTCGTTCCCCAGTAATTTACAAACTACAGAACCCTTCAAACTGGAACACAGTAATGTATACACGGTAATATTTGCCTGCTGCAATAGGAGCTGCGGTAAAACTACCCAGATGGTCTCCAGCAACAGAGACCCACAACCAGTTTATTTATTATATATGTATACAATAATTCAACATATTAACGTAACAAATATTTATTAACCTATATGTATTAGCAAATTTGTGAATTAGTACATTTAGTTTCCAATAATCTTTATGCTATTATAAACAATTAATTGGATCCCTAGATCTCTTTATCACCTTTGATGTTGGATATTCATCGGATTAATCATAAAATAACTAAACAACGGGCCGTTTGAATACATTATTACAATTTGTTATTATATATTGCAATATAATTTATATTGAGAATTTGACAATTACTAATAATACTATCTGTTTTTAATATATATACATATATAACACTGTATAAAGATTAAGTATATTTTTAGTAAACATATACTGCATTTAAAAAGCGCAGGACCGATTGTAAAGAAGATCTTTGTGGGAAGCTTATGCCCAACAGTGGGCTTTAATCACCTGATGATTATGATGAAACTTATTATAAAGTATTGGTAGTAAGACACCAAAAACAAACAAATCTACATATTCCAAAATAAAGCTATTAAGATATTCGCCAACTCACACTTGGAAAGTTTAGTGGATATATGGCCTTGACTGTTAGTTATAAAAGACGAATCCCAGCTGTGGGATGTTTATTATTTACTGCAATTTGAATATTAGAGATTGTAGTCTTAATCGTGGGTACCACCGCAGCTCCTATTCCTACCGCTGAATAGTAATATGAAAACATTACTGTTCCAGTTTGAAGGGTGCTGTGAGTTATTGAAAGTGGTATCGAGAATTCTCAAGGCGATTAATTAATGTGGTGGTGTGTGTAACATCTTAACCAGCCATGTTATGGGCAAGCGTATCACTTACTATCAGGTGAACGGCTTGATAGTCGAATAAAAAATAACTATGGGTTTTACATGGTTCAATTTATTTCAGGGAGCTGCATCAGACTTATAAAGATATAGGTTAGACGGATAGGTGAATTCAATTTCACGTCTGCTACCGCAAAATCCTTTCCTGCAGCAATCTGTTGGGGGCGTTGTATAATCCCAAACCCCATCCGCCGCCGCAAAGGAACCTTCCACCTTCACACTTTTCGCGTTATCTGAAACATTTTCATCTGAAGATAACAACAAAAATTTTCGTAAGAAAAGTTATCTTCAGTAAGTTTTATTTAATCATCACGGCGATGAGTCAAGCGTGGCGTTCACCTGAAGCCAAGTGATACGCTTGGCCATAACATAGCGCTGGTTAAAATGGTATACACAGAACCACATAACGCTCGTCGACTTGAGAAGTAAGGTATTAAGTCTCGTTACCCCAGTAATTTCACTAGCTTACAGCACTTTTATAACTATAAAACAGTAATGTTCTCACAGTACTGTTTATCGGCTTTGATGGTATCTACCTAGGCTGGCTCCGGGAACAGAGTTTCACCACCAGGAAAAGTAAGGGCTGATCAGCATTATTATCATCATCATGAAGTGCTTAATCCAATATGAAATTTATTTAACTGATTGTCAGACGACAGTCTTCAATTATTCTTCTGCTTTTCACAATTTTTTTTATACCACTAAAGTGGCAAACATGCGGCCTGCGTGATGGTAAGCAGTTACCGTAGCCTATAGACGACTACACTGGTAGAACCTTATAACAGCTTTCATAAAGGACTTAGGACCAACTATGGAAACTCTGGAGGAAGTAAATTATGTTCTTAACCCCTTAGAAGAATAGGCGAAGAAACGTAGTGTTTATTGTTAAAAGACCGTCTATATAAAAATTCACATTTGGCAAGGAGACAACGTGATTTTGTATATACCATCTTTGGGTGGTTGGTTTTTTTCATTGGTTCAATTTTATGGGACCCTAGCGAATTTCACATGGTAATTCAGTCTGCTAATCCGAGGCTTTGGCTCCCCACCAACATGCACTGAGCCAGCGTGGTGGAACGGTCTAAATCTTTCCACTATTGGAGGACGTCTTACGTCTATTGATTACGTATACCATCTTAACCAGCGGCATGTCATGGGCAAGTGTATCATTTTTTTTATTTATTTCGCGATCCCCTTCGTGTTTTGGGTAAGGGTCCTAACGTGCTTTTTATTTTAATTTCTTTACAATTTTTTTCTCTTTCCCTTCCTAAATTTCTCTTCCATTCCTTTACTATGTTGCATTTTCTTCTTATTTCAGGCATCGCCTCTCAGACCATAAGTACACCGTATTTGATTTATATTTTTTTTTATTAAATTTACATTTCACTTTTATCTCTTAATTTGTTACATTTCATATCTTGTCTATCTGTCCTTATCCTTATTACCATTTACATTTAATTACTTACAATTTAACCGTGTATTAGGGACTCGTTTTGTTTGATTTAATAATTTTACGTACAACTTCCTTTCTAAATTGTAGAAAAATACGGCGAATTTCGTTGTCACTCATCAGACAGGCGATGCTGCCAACATTTATCTTCTGGCCGAGCTCTATCTCGGCCTCGACTCTTTCCCTCCCATATAAGGAACAGGCAGTGATAATGTGGACCACGGTCTGGTCCATCGCATAATCACAGAGGCAAGCGAAACTCTCCTTGAGCTTGAACCGATGCAATTACTCGGAGAATCCCCTGTGCTCTGTGAGCATCTGGACCAGACACGTGTCCAGCTCTAGTCGACGAAAGAGTATCACTTACCATCACGTGAAAGTCTTGTGTCGTCGGATTATCAAATTAAATAAAAAGGTTGATAATTATTACCTCATTATTAATATCGGTTAAGAATCTGAACACAATATTTAAAATAGAAAAGGCTCCACAACCTTAGTAACTACTTACAGGTTTGTTAAAGCAACTGTTCAAACATTGGTATTGTTGACTCGCCTGCTGTTAGCGTAGTGGTGGTGACGTTTGAAGAACACTACTGGATATATAATGGTAAATATAAAAAGGAGAGACTTAAGTGCAGCAGTGACCTGCCACAGACTGATGACAAGCATAATGTGAATTTTATATGATTTGAAGAGTAACGGGTTCGAACCCTGTACAGTAACCATCTGATGTAGTATATTATACTGAGAGAACCGATTATAACTTTTTTTATCGATAATGATTAATGCTTGACCAAGATACCACGTGGTGGAAAGTGGTGATGTAGTCTGTGGCGGTAAAGCGCATTAACTTAGTAAACGGACGGATGTCCTTAGATTTTCTTTGGAGAGAGGGTAATTTTGGGAGTGGGGATATAAAGTGGGTCTAAACGTTATAAAGGCACAGCACACACATAAGACAACCACCCGTCAAGAAGTGTAGGTTTTTTTTTCTATTTTCTATTCCTCGGGTATATAAAGCCTGAGACTTTACTTTTCTTTTTCCTTTCGTTTACATCTTTATTCTTTTTCTTTAATTTTCCCTTATCTCATACGTTATGTTATATTATTTCTATTCTATTCTTTTTCCATCTTCACTCACTCTACCTTTCATACCGTTACATTCTCCTATTCTTCTCCCATACATATCCCCACAAACTTCCATCGCCACTTCTTTTAATTTATCATATCACTATCTTACTCTAGTTTATATTTCCTTCTATACAACTTTTATCATTTACATGGTACGTTGGTTAGGTGGAAGGTTGTGGGAATCCGCTGGATGAATAGGGGTCGGAGAGATCTATGGGAAGGCCTATGTCCAGCAGTGGGCGTTTATCGGCTGTTGTTGGGTTAGTTAACCGTTTGCCTATTACCACTGAAGTCCCGGATACGATTCTTTGTTATACATTTGATATGTATCCTACTAATATGTTCCCTTTCTTGGCGTGCGTCCGTGCAGAAGAGGATATCGCTATGCCAACTTAATGCTAATAAATATTGTTTTATTTATATATATATATATATATAGCTATGGTGACAACGATTTGAATTTTTTCATTTTACATTATTTATTATTTTTGAATGCAACGGGCAACTATTAGTATATATATAAAAGATAGTTATAGCTTAAAAAGGAACATAATATATGATCATAATAAGGTAGTCAATAACGTTTCCATTACAGTAATGATAGCGTTTTACTTTCACAATAAGAGATCAGATATGTTTGTTAGGCGGAGGAATTACGTACCTTTTTATATTAGATTTCATTTCTCAAAACATATATATATATATAAATATAGTCTGGACTTTTTATGGTTAGATTAATCTTGTCCTTATTCTAAATCGTATTTTCTTATGACTGAGGGTCGTAGTCACTGTGTTCACCACACGACGACTTCCTTGTCAGTTATAATGTAGTGGTGTTGGCATTGCCTTCTACATTCCACATAGCAGTCCGACCGCGGATGGTCATCACGTAGATATAGTTTCCTCACGATGTTCTCCTTCACCGTCAGAGTGCGTGGTATTAGTTGGTGTTATACTAACTGCACGTAACATAGAACGATTCATTGATGGAGGCGGGATTCGAACACGGTACCTACGGAGTGTAAAGCCAGCGTGCAAACCACTAGACTATCACGACTATAATGTTAATAAAAGTTAAAATAAGAGATAATAGTTATTGGTTTAAAACTTTATAGACGATTCTAATCTAATATGCATGATGGTGATGGCAGTATTTGAATTACTGGAAATTACTGGGGTAACGAAACTTAACACCTCTAGTCTCAAGGCGAAGAACGCATGTGTATACCATCTTAACCACTGGCATATTATGGTAAGTTTACAACTTACTCGTCTAGTCATATATAAAATAAAACTATTAGTAACATTGTTAAGCAATATAATATAGATTATTGATATTTAATAAATAATCTGTCGGTCACCCATCCAACTATTGGCCCGATCGTGGATCTCATAATATTGATGATCAATTAGAGCGCCAGTTACGGCCCGTCGTAAGCGTCATTGATTGATTGATGATGCTTTGCCAGCTATCATCACGTTTGTAAAGCATTTTGAAAATATATTACTTACACAGTATTTATAAGTAGGATTTTGAAATTAAGTAGCGCTATAACAGGATCATCAGCCTATAGACCGGGGGAGATTCCACCCCTATATGCTAGAGGTATGCGCTGAAGTAATTCCTATGTTCTGTACTTTTTATTTGTTTTAAAATTTTTTTGAAACACCTAAAATTAATGTTCAATAGTCGGACTTAATGCCTATGGTCATTCTTTACCAGTCAACCTAGGCGGGAGATGATGTACTAGGTAGAGTATGAAAGTTAGAATTAAACTTAAAAAAATTATAATACATGTACTTACTTATACCTACATACATATTTATATATAAATACAATAGATGTTAAATATATATACAAATATATGAAAATGCATTAATAAATACAGTAACACACTACAGACCTCCGTCAGCGTGCGCGGTTAAAAAACCAAAATACTTCACACTATATTTTTGTATGGAAATATTTCAAAAATATTTAATATACAGCAATACCTTCATCAGCTGATATACGTCTACTGCTGGATATACGCCTCTAATAGTAAGGGGATTTGAGCCGATTACCTCAATCTGGCCCAATGTAGGTTGGTGAGGAGCTAGAGCCTCGTTTGTTGATCAGCAGGCTGCACAACGAGCAGGTGAGGCTGGTTTGGGTTCCATGAGTTGTGTGGAGCCGTTTACATCCCTGTGGGTCTCCTTATCTTAATAGGACGTTAATATTCCTACCACCAACCTAGTGAAATTACTGCGGTAACGAGACTTCACACCATACGTCTAAAGGGAGCGCAATGTGGTGCTATGTATATATCTTAACTAGCGTCACTTTGTTATTGCTCTTGCTCGTCTTATAATATATAAATGTATATATATACATATCTTGCTAATATTTTCCCTTTCTTGGCGTGCGTCCGTGCAGAATGCGATGCCGCTATGCCAACTTAATAGCTGATACATGCTATATATATCCTACTAATATCTTCCCTTTCTTGATGTGCGTCCGTGCAGGAAGGGATGACGCTATGCCAACTTAATAGCCGACATATGCTGTATATATATCCTACTAATATATTCCCTTTCTTGGTGTACGTCCGTGTAAAATGGGATGTCGCTATGTGAATTTAATAACTGACGTATGCTATATATATATCCTACTAATATCTTCCCTTTCTTGATGTACGTCCGTGCAGAAAAGGATGTCGCTATGCCAACTTTATACTTATTATTTTTAGTTTTTGAGTTGCGAATGCAACAGTCAAATACTAGTTGTATATATATATGAAGACTACAGTTCTAGACAAGGAAGTGCTAGTCTAGTTCTGATGATCAATTGAGGAGATGCGCCATTCACGAAATCCATTGAGACTGATGCTACTGAGAAATTACATCCTGCTTAATGGATCTATTAAAATAACTGGAGTTCATGGAATGATGTAATGCGTCATACTGCTAATAGGTTTGAATCAAGCATTTAAAAAAATTACAAAAGTCGATATTTTGTATTCAAAAGTTGCAGAGTACGCATTTTTTATTTTTATCATTAATGTATCATAACAGCAAATAATAATTACATGGAAATAAAGTTGTATAAAGCATAACTCACTTTGAGTTTTCCACCAGCTAACTTTAATGAAAGAGTAAGCTTATATGGATAATACAATGTATAAAAGTTAAGAATAAAAAAGCTCTAAAACCATCACATATACATATATAATATACATAAATAAAACTTCACACGGTATTTTTCTATGGACATACTTTAAGAGTGTTTAATATATATAATGTCTTATACATGATTTCCTCTGTTATATAGATAGAGCAAATAGAATGTATATAAATAAATAAATAGTAAATAATAGAAATAAGAACATGTAAATATGTATGTGTATACATATGTGCGTATATGTACAATATATGTAATGGTAGACGATAAGATAGCATAAGTATTGAATGATGTAAATATAAGTTAAAAAAAACCCCTTAATAATAATATCAGGAAAAAGGAAAAAAAATAAATAAATTTTAAATACAACTATAAAATAGTCAGTTTCCTCATAATTCTTCTCTTCACGCGAAGTTTAAGCTCAGTTAAGATAGAACCCGTGCCTCATCTAAACGCCAACTTTATATACTTTGTTACTAATTTCTCTTTAACTCACTACTTAAAATATTGCATTAAACAAATTTACATTCCACCAAAATATAGTCTATATATATATTATCAGCTACGTCATATAGCAGCGATATATCTGCTGATTGATATATCTTTCCGTATCTTTGATATATTTAACATCTTCAGTATGATATTTCAACAATGATCTATATTTATCATTTAGTAGTTTACAGTCGCAGACGTAGCGGGGAGTCTTTTTTTATTCGACGACCTGAGCAAGGCATTCACCTGAAGATAAGTGATACACGACGTAAGGCGTTAAGTCCAATTACCCCAGTAATTTCACTAGCTACTACTAATCTAGTGTTAGTACACTAGACATTTCCTAAACTCTGGATACGTTGTTTACTATAAAACTAAGACAATGTAAAACATAACACTAAAAGTATTTAGTACTCATAAATATTCTTTTTAATTCCCATACATGAATAGCTCTTGGTTTTATCACTGTTAGTATTTGTTACTAAATTGTAACAAAGTAACTGATCTGTTACAGCGGTAAATTTATTAATCTTAGAGCTCGGGATTCTCTTCGCGAGGTTTTTAATATTTAATAGGACGAGTATACTAACAGTCCCATCACAATATATCCATACATACTTCATATTATCTCTGCATCACCCATAGTAAACTTTAAGATAATGCCAAAAGCATTAAGTCAATGCATATATGTTATAATATTCTGTATATATATATATATATCAATATGTATACTAAACACAGAGACATACACGATAGAAATACTATATACAGGAATAAATTAGCGGCGCCTTATTTTCGTCTGCAAAAATTAATCAAACCTTCATGGTACATTTAGCGCCATCTATAATAAAATCCCACAAACTGTCTTAGTTCACGAATTTAAAAATAAAATTTAAGTTATAGTGTTGATGATTATTTGAATGATGATGATGTATGGAAATAAAACATATTGATTCTCGACCAGCACGTAACTCTGCGTGAAAGAACAAAAACATTGTATACATCCCGCTGATTTCCTTGTTCCCATACTCCTCAGGTCCTAACGTTTGCTTTGTTAACGGCTGGTAGATATCTGACATTCAATAAGTGAACTGTTGTTCCAATATATAAAATTTTGACTTTGAATTATTGTTAAGATTTATGAGAAACTCCTTACTTACAGACAGTAACATTACCAATCAATAGCTTTTTCTAGAATTGTTGATTAGTTAGTCGCCTCTTGCAAACCACCAAAAACAATGACGATGGAGATATTCATCATCTTCCACTCTAGTAGTTTATACCTTCATTTATCTTCCTCTATCTACCTCTTAATGTACTTTAATATTTATTACTGATTACTGCTAGTCATTACATCAATTAAAAAAAAAACATATTTCATTCTATTCATTATCATCATTACGTTTCAGGTGATATATACATATATAGAAATAAGAGCTGCGGAGGTGCCTACCAAGTCGGTCTCAGGCAACAGGGACTTACCACCAGTAAAGTGTTTAAAAACGAGGAGCTGAACCTCTTCCGCAACTAAAATTGAAGAACTAAGGTCATCATAGACATAGATAGATAAGGATTGCTGGACTTAACTGACGACGGTCAAGCTGTACTAGGACTGACGACTGATGGGACAGTAAGGTCCCATAGTTGCGTCTGCACCGGTAAAACTAATACTGGAAGTGACTCCGTGGATAGATGATCTGGTAATGATGATGTCCAGCAGTGGCGTTTAACCTCATGATAAACTGATTCGTTTGGATATATAGTAAATTGCTGACGGATATTATATCGTTTATCGAGTAAGCTCCGATTCAATTAAAGATAATAACCGATACTAAAACGAGAGCAAAGTAAACAGTTAATATCTAAGGCCATTTTATCTTTATTAACAAAGTTTCCGCGATGGGGTTGGGGGTGGGGATGGGGGATGGAGGGCGTCCCTTTTAAATTATAATCAAGTTTACGAGTGTTGTACTAAAATAATGGACTGCCTTTGTTATTTACTTGGAATTCCTTCTTTGTAATAATCTTTAAGAGGGAAATTCTTAAACTGCTCACGCTTAGCGAGTTGAAACTTTCGGCAAATCGTCCGCTAGATAATTTGATTTGAGCACAGAGGCTGTATTGATGAGTTCTGTGTTGCCATAACTAAATAACTCAATTATTTAATATTCGATTCGAATTGAACAAGGCGTTTACTTGTTGGCAAGTGATACGCTTGCCCATAACATAGCGCTGGTTAAGATGGTATATACAGCACATTGTGCTCATCGCCTTGAGGCGTTAGTTAAGTCTAGTTACCACAGTAACTTTACCAGTATATAGCACCTTTCAATAAACACAGTAATGATCCTCTACATTAAGATTTTCTCAATAGAGAGTTTGGATATTTTATGAAATATGTATATAAAAAATATACTGGAATGGTTATATGACTCTGTATACGGCGCTGGTTAAGATGGTATATACCGCACCACATTGAATTCATCGCCTTGAAATATATGTTAAGTCTCGTTACCCCAGTAATTTCAATAGCATACAGCATCTTTCGAACCGGAACATAGTAATATTCGTATTACTATTTGGCGGTAGAAATAGGAGCTGCGGTGGTACCTACTTAAATGGTCTCCGGTGACAGAGACCTACCGACTGTGCAAATTGAACCTATTGTAAGACCAAAACGAACCTACCGCCAATTCATAACGGACCTACCGTCAGTGCAGAAGGGACTTACCAACAGTGCAAAAGGAACCTATCGACGTTGCAAAAGGGACCTACCAACACTGCAAAAGGAATGTACCAACAGTGGAAAAGGAATCTACCGACATTGCAAAAGGGACCTATTATCAGTCCAAAATGGACCTACTAACGGTGCAAAAGAGTACTACCTCCATGTCCTATTCAATTCAAGTTGATGTTGTGTATTAAGTGATCACTTAATAAGCGATAAACACAAACACACGCGTCAATGAATTGACGAAGGACTCGCTCCGGTTACCCGACACCAATTAATGAAGTTGACTGTGAATAATGAATGGTCAGATTAATGATAGCACACTAATTAATGACAACTACAATACATGCGATCGTTATACGGTATTAAAAAAAACTACCAACAGTAATTACTGGGATAACGAGAATTAATGTCTTAAAGCGATCAGCGCAATGAGGTGTAGTCGATACACATGATAACGCTATAATAAAAAAAGAGGTGTAATTTTGATCATAACTGGAGTTACGTTGATATTTGCAAGCGCAATTACCATCAGTCTCGTATAATCTGTGGTAATTGCTGGTGGTAAGTCCCCGCAGCTCCAGCATTACTGTGTTCCGGTTTTAAGGGTGCTGTATGATAGTAAAATTACTGAGGTAACGAGACTTAAAATATATCTCAAGGTGACGAGCGCAATGTTATAAGCATATATCACTTACCATCAGGTGAACGCCTTGATCGCCACGAAATAAAAATCGAGTAGAAAAAAAATGTTTTACATACTGCAAGTACAGTAAATCATATTACTGTTTATTTACTGGATTAAATATTAGTCGCTTTTAACGACAGATTATAACAGAATTTACTTTTACAAATTAAAATTGTACTTCAGTACTAAAAATAAAATACTAATGATGGTGATAGATGAATAGATCAACTCTTTACTGCTGACATTATGGTACAGTTAATTAACTTAACTGAACTTATAGTCTAAGTGTGGGCAATAACCTTAGCTTTATAAGCGATCTCTTCCAGGCAACCCAGTAGAAGAGAGATAAATATAAATAACACTAAGAATTGTTTATAGTAAATATATACATTGTTAACACTTTATAAGGAAACTCAAGGGAACGATCATTTTGTTATCGTTATATAGAGTTAAAGTTATATGGAGTGAAGATATATAACAGAATTAACAATAATCTATAATGTATGTATATTTTTGATAAAATTAATACATATATAGTCAGTTAACTTTGTGCGACGTTTTTTCGCTTTACCAGTATTTGTTTTGTATTTTATGTATTCTATACATCTCTTGATATGTGATGGAATCTTCTTGATTAAACAATAACAAATTTTTCTATTAACTTAGCAGCATTAAGTGCTTGTTTAATGGTTGGTGGTGGTTCAGAATCATCTCCTTGATCATTTACATCTTCATACAGTTTTTCCTTACTTTTCGAGACTAAGTTAAGAATTTGTTCATCATAAAGTGAACCGTCGTCTTTTGTAATGTGCTGAGATAACACAAACAATAACATCGATATTGACGATTTTCTTTGTGTAAATATAAAAACATTACTTCGTTATAGAGAATTTCTGTTGCGCTATAAAGAATGTATCAATGTATGGGTTTTAAGGTGAACCAATCAAAATATGATCTTTTCTATGTTATAGAGAGTTTATCGTTATAAAGAATAATGTTATAAAGAGTTTACACTGTAATTACAAAACAATTGCGAAAATGATGATGATAATTAAGTGTTCTCTTTTCTTAATAATACGTAGTAATATTATCTGGTAATTTGAGAGGTTACTTAGCAGTACAGGCAAAAACTTAATCGACGGCAAATCACTTTCAGATATTACTTCATGTCAGAAATCAATTAGAACGTGTTTCATTATTAATATACCATATAACACACATATAAATATAATTATGTATATATGTACATGAAACAAGACGAGTAAGGCTATCACCTGATGGTAAGTGATATCCACGCCTATAACGTGGTACTGGTTAAGATGGTATACACAGCATATTGCGCTCGTCACCTTAAGGTATATTATGAGTCTCGTTACCGCAGTAATCACTGACATACAGCACCCTTCAAAGCGAAACACAGTAATGTTTGCACAGTACCATTTGGCGGTAGGTCTCTTTCTCAAATAACTCTGACTTCCCCACAAAAGGAAAGTATCTTTTAAAGATTTCCTCCGCGACAAAAAAAAATAAAGAAAAGATCTCTGTTGCTACAGACCGTCTAGGTAGATACTGCAGCTCCTATTGCAGCCGACAAACAGTACTGTGTTCCGTTTGAGTGGTGCTGTATGCTAGAGAAATTACTGCAGTAACGAGACTTAACACCTTAGGTCTCAAGGCGACGAGTGCAATGTGGTGCTGTTTATATCATTTTAACCAGCGTCATGTTATGGGCAAGTGTATCACTTACCGTCAAGTGACCGACAAATAAATAAAAAATCATCACTGCTTTTCATACTTGATATTTTTATTTAACTAATCTAATACGTTTATTTACCCGTTTTCAAGTTTACTGCAGTTAAAATCATTTACGTATTTTTTTTATCCGACAACGCAACAAGCAAGGCATTTACCATCAGTAAGTGATACGTCTGTCTATAACAACGTGGCGTTGGTAAACATGGTATACTATAAGATGGTATGGTAAGTTTCGTTACCCCAGTAATTTCACTGCCATACAACAGCCTTCAGTAAACACAGCACATTACTATTTGGCGGTAGAAATAGGAGCTGCGGTAGTAAGACGGTCTGCAGCAACTGGAACTACCACCAGTAAACGTGTCTTATTTAATATCTTACTGCATTTTCATTTGATATAAATGAAAATTCATTTATAACTTATATTAAAGAAGAAATTACCAGTTACTTGGTAATACGCTCCGCCGTATACGAAGCGGACTGCTTTCACAAATATAACATTAAAAGACATCTAATATTGTATTTTGTTTGCGTGTTGTGTTTTAATAATGACAACATTGCGTCTGTTTTCATTTAATATTTATTCTGAACATGCTGCCTTGTACAAATATGAAAAATGGGTATTTTTTTGATTCAAAAATAATTCGCGCTTTGTTTTGGATGTGCAACTGCACAGATTTTTTACTACCTTAAAAACCCTTTAGGTTTGATGAGATAGAAGCTTCGGCCTTTCAATTATTCCTCACGTAGTTGGCGGTATCAGTTTTCAAGTAGCTAAAAATCGGTTAAACCGTTTGCCATTTATCAGCCGATAGACTTCCACTGCTGGACATAGAATTCTCTCAATAGTTTGGGCTATCTCCCATCACGCTGATCCCTTTCGGGTTGGTGTGTAGGCAGAGCCTCGTTAGCAGGCTGCACCACGAGCAGGTGAAGTTGGCTTGGATGCTGTGAGCTGTTGTGTGGGACCTTCTTACACATTCCTTTGTTAGCTATATATATCCTACTAATATCTTACCTTTCTTGGCGTGCGTCCGTGCATAATGGGATTTTTTTTTTCGGAAGATGTTAAGTAGAATGGGATGTCGCTATGTTAACTTAATTAACAGACGCCGATTATTCTCATATTAAACATTTTATTGAAATGAAACCTTTAGTTGCGAATGCAACCGGCATCTATATATAACCGTTCCGTCTAGAACCTTTCTTTTCTTTCCATTTTTATACCTTCCAATTTCTTCCTATCGTACATTCCAGCTATATTCAAACCCGAGACAATCGACAGATAAATTTATAAGACCTCTTTCAGTAGGTGTTTGCTGATGCATAGTAATGGTAATGCAGACAACTTTTCCCATTATCTTTGCTGAATACACCTACAGGCTCCGAGACGTCTCGAGGCTGAACTAATTTGCATAGAGTTACGCTCGTTGCCATGAGCACAGGGGAAGGCCGAAATCGGCTGCCTGCCCATTTTCGATACGCTCGAAGACCAGGTTATAGCTTATTTACATAACTATTGCACACTCTGTTGGCCACATGACTATTAGTAAGAACAGAACCGAAAAGTATTGAACTTATTCGACGAGGCGTCAGACTTGGTTAAGTGGTATACACGGCACCACTTTGCGCTTGTCGCTTGGAGACATCTAATGTTCAATCTCGTTACCCCAGTAATTTCACTCGCTACAATCTGATTTAAACCAGAACACAGTATTAGCAACATAAACACAGTAATGCAATAGCAGTTATGGTACAATAGAGACCTGCCACAAGCAAACATAGGTCTTCTAATTCTCTACATAATTCGCTTAATATCCATCTATTTTGGAAATGGGTTTGGTGGTAGAGGATGGAGACACCTTCTCGTTCTTGATTAGTACAGCGAAGATCTAAAATGATATATCGGCGACAGTGTTCCGGTCCAAATATGACGTAGTTATTTTTAAGATAAAAGTGTTCGAGATGTGGGTCAGGGCCTTGATTTTCTATTATTCTTTCTACTCGTTCTTTACTTTCATTTAACTTTTCCCTATTATCTCTATCTCGCTTTCATGCTTCATATTATCTTTACCTCTTTTATCCTCTATACATTGTTGTCACTCCTCTTCTACGCAACGCTTCTCTGACTAGATTCGCAGCATTTTTACCTTAATATCTTGTTTCATATTCTATCTTACACGCCATGGCGGTTGGACCCTACGGCCAAAACAAGACAGGAACATAATAAAGGAAAATACTATATATTTACGATCCTTATTATTCTATTCTTCGGCAATAAACATGTATGGAATCAGAAGTATAATTCAAGAAATCTCTTCATGTCCTTTATATAGTTAAAGCAAATACCAACTCTATGTCCTATGTGGTAAGGTATAGTACCTGTAGGAGGCTACGGTATATTTTTCTTAAAGATTTCGGCTAAGCAAGAAAAAGTTTGTCAGAATATATTAAAATAATCCCCCTGAAATCAGAGGCAAACCCTTTATCTCAGAAGTGCTGACGGCGGAACGTAATAACCGCTTTCAGCGGCCATTTTGTATTTGTAAATTTGCCGTGTAAGAGAATAAAACGTCTAGACAATGGATGGAGGGGCTGTAATAAAATCTTGTGGATCTACATACGAACGGGGAACGTGAAATTACGTTATGTATTTACGTATTACACCCTTAAATTATTCTTGAATAATATCGTAATAGGGATGTAAGGTTCCCCCAAAACAAACCAAGCTAACCTCACCTGCCCCGATCCACTATCCTAATCAACAAATGAGGCTGTGGCGGCTCCCCACTATCCCATAATGGAGCCAACGTGGTGGGCACAAAATCTCTCCATTATTGGGGGAGGCCTATATCTAACAATGGATATCTATCGGCTGATGAAGAATATTGTAACGAATTTGATTTTGTTCAAAACATACATCAATGAATTTATTTAAAGATACTAAATACCATAAATAAACACAGATTTGCTTCATCAGATTTATAAAGCAACTTTAGAAGCGTATATGTAAAGTAAATATTCATATCTCCCTTATATTTAACTTAACCCAGAGTAATAAGACCTTTATTACACCGCCTGATAATGTTATTTTTAAACCTCCTCTACTTCTTATGGCACAACAGGTAAAGTCTCGTTATCCCTGCTACATAGCGTTTTATAATGGTTTTAATAGATTTTGAGGTAAAAATAGGCGCTCAAATGTCTCCAGAATAAGATCCTTGGAGTATAAATTAAATTTTCATCCGAGTGGACCGACAATCTTGTGAAGATCCCAGGGAATTGTTAGATGCAGATAACATCGCTGCGATCGCTTTGGGAATATATAAAGACCTATGTTAAGGAATGGACAATGGTAGGCTAAAACGATGAGTTAAATTTTCAAATATTGTCCACAAATATCCAACTGATGGTGCTCCTACACTTCTCATTGATCGCTGACGTGCTGACATACTCGCTATTGGTTTCCCCATGACAATGATCACGGACAAAACCTCAGTCTGCGAAATGTGTCACCCATACTGACACCCGGCTATGACAAGCGGGCTCATGAATTACCTTTGTATAAGCACACCACCAATGAGAAACGTGGAATATTTACTAGTTTTCTGTTTCTAGTTTAAATTTTTTTGCTGGTAAAACAAAGTGTAAAAGCTATTATTTCCAAGGAATCTATTACTTAAACTATTTAAATTTATCGACGTAATTAAATTATTCTATTGTTATATTTACCAGGCCAAATGCTAATCAACTGAGTTCTGGACCTTTTTGTAATTGTTTTACTTAACTATATTAGATACTTAACCTCATGTAAATTACAAAAAGATTTAATTAACACAAATGCTGATATTAACCCTTGCTTTTATTACGTTATAGCCCACAGTGGGTAACCATCAGAAGAAGGAATAATAGATCCAAAGTGTTTTCAATCCTCTTTGCCAGATCACATGTCAATTTTGTCGAGATCTTAATAATTAGTATTAGTATAGAGGTTTAGGTTTAACCAACAAACTGCCCAAAACTACCATTAACAGCGTCTGTGGAGACCGTCGATAGTTTAGTGGCACCAGTTGTCCCCAGCGAACCTTCCTGCTTAATATAAATAAAAAATAAAATAACCTTCTTATTGTTCCCGCTACTGAGACACGAGAGCCTTTCTCACAAGGAGGAAGGCAAAGCCATTAATTCAGTCGGCCAAGTGTGGGTTGGAGCATTACGTATATCCACGAAATGTTGTTTTTGGAACATGTCCGTCCCCTCACGATGTTTTTCTTGAAAGGAAGGTCAAGCTCAGCGAGTAACAATTCCGGACAGTTTCGAGATATAAATAAGCCCAAATTACCATGGATCTGTCACGGCTTATATTGTTGCTGACATAAATTGTAGTTGTTGTCAATTAGTCCTTCGATTTTCAGTGACAGACATTAATTTTAGAATTACAAATTTGTTTTCATTAATAACAATTTCCATATCATGCATTCACAAACTAGAATATTCAAATGTGAAGCACAAATAGCTGTATGTGCGCATTAGGTGTACAGTGAAAGTTCGGTCGGTAGCTTAAAAACAACAGAATTAAATAAACAAACACACAGACGGTACTCCGTATGTTGGCTGTGAAAACTCATTGCTAGTCCGGCACATACCGGCAGGGTCCAATCATTGTTATTTCCGTGCTATACGGATTAACAATGGTATGCCGGCCAATTGGACCTCATTTGTATATTTCAGGAAATTTCTGGAACAAGCCCATTATTACATAAAATGGCTATAAATAAACAGGAATTATAGAATTTTATTAGCCTCATCACACCAACTTACAGATTCACTGTGCAGAGAATTTGAAGAATGGGATTATTTGTACAATAATCGCTGTTTTTTTCCGGAGTTCTCTCTTCTTAATCTTCTTTTATGAGTTATATTTTTTATTCATCTCACACCCACTTTATTCATATCCTTTCATCATTCTCAGATCCGTGGCATGCCTTTTATATATTGCTGGTTGATTCTGTGGTTTAATAAATAAATTGCTATTAACTAATACAAATTGGGAGAAGTCATTAAAGACATATACAAATAAGGATTTTGACTACAATATTTTTTTTTGGGACAGTAAACGATGTCATCGACATTATTAGTCTCCGGCATTCTACCGCTGAACAGAGGTGTCTCCCAAGGAACCTCACTTAGCCCGAACATCGGCTACACGCATAAAGTTGCTGTTCTTGTTGCTTCTAAGACACGGTATTATTTTGTTTAGCAATAGTTTTAATTATTAAACTGAGAATATTAACAAAGCAAATGTATGTTTTATATGAGAATATAAATTGTTAAATAAATAAATGTTAATGGAAAATACATATTTGTATGTTACGGTTGGTAGGGATTTGATGGGGCAGTGTTTCCTTGTTAAATGACGGAGAGGTTCTGTTCCATTGTTGTTTGTTCCGTATACCCAAAAAATAAAAACATGTGTAAAATTGATAGCACTGTGTAAATTCTCTGGTTATTTTTTTAATAGAATCAGTAAAGTTTTTTATTGTAAAAAAATTAAAAATCTGTTCATACCGTACATTGGTAATTTACAATGCTACTTCCTTAATTTCAAGAGTTAAACTTTTAGGGTGATAGATTAAGTCGCCGTGGTAGCACCAGCAATAAAGACGTACAAATCAATACAATTCATTTTATCAATAGAAATGTTACAAGTATCTTGTGCTTCAGAGACAGCTGGAGAGTGAAGGTCGATTCATTTCAATAAGTTTGGAACTGTCCGACTATTGACACGGGTACTATCAGCAGACAGGATGTGGATAGATCAATAACGAGATTTTTGATTGATATAGTTTTGCGGGAACTGGTAGATATGGTTTCCTTTTGATGGACTAGAAAGTTATTTAAGTTAGCGTTACTCTGTGGAGGAACATATAGGTTTTCCTTTAGTTTATCTTCGGTTACAGTAAGTTTCTCAAAACTTAATGGCAGTACTCCGATGAGTTCATCGAAGTTCGCATGAAAGAAGTTGATGGTTATCAACTTCTACACTTATTCTAAAGTGAGTATTGAAATTGTTAAGAGTTAAGGAAATAAAGACTTTTGTCATTGGATCTGCCATTTTCATGTTGTCTCCGTTTTCTATAAAGTATTTTACCTAAAGTAAATGACTAAAACTATTTTATACGTTAAAGTTTCTGAACAGTGCTGTATAGAGGAAAGTTAAGATTTAAAAAAAAAACTAGTTGATTAAAAATATGAATGCGAACATTTCATAAATTTACAATAGTTTCCGCCATCAGTTTTTATTTACAAATATTTATCATTAGTTCTGGTGTATATGTATTCATTATTAGTATTTAGCGTGTTGGGGTGTAAGTGGCCTCACACAATTCACGGGAGCAAACCCAACCTCATCTGCTCCTAGTGCACCCTGCTAATCAATAAACGAGGCCCTGACTTGCCGCCAACCCTCGTTGGGTCACCGTGGTGGGAGATGACCCAAATCCCACATTATTGGAGGAAGAGAATCCAGCAGTGGACGTCTATCCACTGATAATGATTACTTACTATTCTTGTGTTCTAGCCCTTTACATGTGAGAGCAAAAATTTTTCTCTTGACAATCTTCAGTTTCATTGTCACTTAACACATTGCCATCGGGCGATTTTTGCTCAAACTTGTCTATAAATCGGGGTATTTTTAATGAAATCAAACTATTTCGGTGTGTGATAAAATTGCGGTTATTATTTGTCTAATTAATATATTGTACTGAAATTTTTAGATGTTGTACATAAGTATTATTGGGTTTGTTTTTTGGTATGATATTTGGTGAAACAGTTTCCTTTGTGTAACGGTACTTCTTAAAAATTACGAGCGAAGTACACAAATGAAATTTTTTCGTTTTCCGATGACTCCGATGACATCGAGTGGAATTAAGGTCAAGTGCATACTCATAAAGAAAATGTTTTTTAATTTTTTTTTAATAAGAAAAAAATATCACCGACCATTCGCGCGTATTAAGTACAGATAAGCAAGTTTCAATAAAGCGTTATGAGTTATTCAAGCCGCTAAATGGGACGATCTATATACGTAGCGCATAACAATGCGGCACACACCCCCTCCCCTTCATCACCTCCCAAGCCCCTCGCCGATGTTCAGCTCAACCAAGGGTACTATTAGGTGATGTAACAGGTTTTTATGCACTTGCTTTTATCTAATCTACAAGCATTCATCTGATAAATGATATACCTTCCTATAACAATGCAGTCTTAAAGTTAGGATTATATATACTGCAACACATCTTCATCATTATTAGCTTGCTAATTTATCTACTATTAACCTCAGTCGACTATTTTATTTGGAACTCATGATTTCAGGGTTCCAATAAGGAATTATAGACATTTGTATACTACATTTACTGGTGGTAGGTCTCTGTTAACAGTGGTCGTTTAGGTAGATACCACAGCAGCGACTCTTTCTACCGCCAAATAGTAATGTGCAGACATTACTCTGTTCAGTTAGAAGAATGCTGTTTGTTAGTGATATACTATAGTAACAAGATTCAACACCTTACGTTCCAAGGCGACGAGTTCAATGTGGTGCTGTGTATACCATCTTAATTGACACCTCGTGAGTAGGTTTCTTTTTATTGGTTAAGGGTCAATGCTTGACCACGATCCCGCCTGGTGTTAAGTGGTGATATGGTCTATGATAGTAAAGCGCATTGACCCAATAAGTGCCTATTCACTCTTTTCTTGAAGATCGTCTTTGATTTCTTGATTACTCGTCTCGGTGTGGGTTGGAGAATGTCGCATATGAAAGCCTTTCTTTAGGTACATAACGGGTTCCTCATTTAGAAACACACGCTCAGTTAGTTCTATAGTAATAACACTAACTGATCTACCTCCCCTTGAAACTTTTACTCAATCATTACAGTTATAATTAATGATTGTGATCACTCTTTGATTTTTTAACATATATACACGAATTCAGCGGTGTTTAGTTAATACATATATATATGTAATATCTTCAAAATATTAACTATGTCGTATTAGTTATAACAATGTGAATTGTTATGCAAGGTAAGACGTAGCGTGATTGTTTTGTGTTATGCAGGTAATATTAAATATGAACATATTACATTGCGGATTAAACAATAGAGATCCATTGTCAGCGTGTGCATTATACTGCAGATGTTTGTATATGCAACAATTTGATGAATGGTCCGGACTATTATAAAATTACCATAGTAACATTGTTCAGTAGACAACGTTGTGCTAAAAGTTTACTGGTGGCAGGTCTTATCCGGAAGGCGCATCCGGAAACGCTTTATCAGATCATAAAGTTTACAAGCTCCTACTCATCAGATACAGTGATGATCATCACCTAAACCGATTTTAATGACAAAAGTATTAGCTATAAGCCCCTGTGGTCCAGTGGCTGAGTGTTAAACTTGTCAAGCGGTCCCTACTTCGATTCCTGGGATACATGTTAACTAGCCCTGTAGTCTTGGGTTATCAAGAATAAGATTAAGGTAAGCCCTGACTGTCGTAGAAGGAGACTGAAAGGGTGTTCGGGTTCGTAGGCTTTGGGGGTAGGGGCCGTCACTGTTTATTAAGTGAGCCCAATATAGACAAGTATGAAGTGGTCTCGTATTCTGTCGCAGCATACTGTTTATGCTAAGAAAGCTTACAGCTCTCCCCGGGATGTGCTCAGCAGTACTGGGAGGCACCGGTGAGTTCCATAGGAGATCCCGGGGTCTTCCGCAATGCACTGATGATGACCACCGATGGGGTTTTAGTAGGATAAATCCCACATAACCCAGACTTCCAGAAGCAGGGTATCTTTAAAGGATTCCACAGCAAAAAAAATTTTGGGAACACTCAGGGAATATTGTAGTAACTAATTTATATTTTAGAGAATTAATCAGTTTAATCTTACAGAGTTTCCTACTAAAAAAAATTATCTAAATTAAAACAACTATTCAAAATTTTTGTTTAATTAACAATTTTAATGAAGACGGAGAGTTTTCGGGTCTTAGATGAATCTTTGCGGCAACAAGGCAACCCCGTTTTGAAACAATTTGAAAAGAGGCTACTGGTTGGGGTTGATGAAGGGAAGTAATAATGTTTAAGCGGACTTCAAGACCAATAATTTGTTGTGCGACTTGCTAATTGGAATTTCACAAGTCCCCGAGTCAAATGGAATAAATTTTGAAATGTGATAGAGTTCAAAAACTTGATAACTTAATAAAACGAAAATGAAATGAATTCCCAAAGTAGGTGGAAGCTGAAAAGCATCATCAGCTGATAAACGCTTTCTGCTGGACATAGGCCCTTCCCAAAGATCTCCACTCCGATCAGTCCGGCGCTGTCTATATTCAGCGGATTCTCGTGACCCCTCCCCAGCATCCTCAGTATACTACAACAGAACACGAGCCCACTTTGTACTTATCCGCCCTGGGCTCACTCAATAGACGGTGAAGGCCCCAACCGCAAAGCCCGCGAACCAGAACACCCTTTCAGTCTCCTTCTACTACAGGCAGGGCTTGCCTTAGTCCTATTCTTGATAGCCCGCGACTACTCGACAAATGTTTCAGCTTAAGTAATTAATAAAGAGGGAAAATTCTTATTTGAACCAATCTCCTTATCGCCGTGCTGACAATTGGACCAATTTCCAACATAAAATCCGTTAAACATTCACAACCCCGTGATTTCTCGCAGTATTGATTAATTGCTCAGTACAATACATTACGGTCGATCGGTTGTTACTGGCGCAGGCGAATGTCTACTTTACTGTCGCGCAGTAAAGTCTAGCGCAGTTAGCCGTGATTCATTATAATGTCTGCAATAAATTTCGATTTTCAGCGCCTCTGTGATAATGATGGCCGTTTATTTGAGTTCATATCTCAGTGATGTTAGTTTTCCATTATATTGGCATTGAGTTATCGCGGAAATTTGTTATGAAAGCCCTTCGAGGATTAATGTCAGGTTGTGTTTAACATTTAAATCGTTAAAAGGAAACCTGTAATAATAAAAACTTAGAATTTGCATAGGAATAATATCAATCAACGTCCACAGCTAGACATAAACCTCTACTAATAGTGTCGTAATTTGGATCGTCCCACCCCTCTCTGGCCCAATGCTGGGTATCCATAGCTTACACCTTATAGATACATAGACCACGAGAAGGTGAGTTTGCTTGGGTCCTGTAAATTTGTTGTGGGACACCTACTAATAACAATTATTACTATGAAAACCTTGAACGTAATTTCTTTCAAATGAAAGTATTTTAACTTCATGTAACTCAATTTTTTGGATTTCACAAAAAATGTTAACATGAGAGCGCTAAAAAAGACCGCGATCTCTTAAAGTGTGCACTGCTTTCTTTTAGCACTAAACTTATTTATGTTCCAATGCAACAAGACCCTCTTTAGAGTAAACGATATGTTTCTTGTCCTGTTTCCTCTGCTCACAAACTAGACAATAAGGACCTTAGACCTGCAAATATAAAGACACATTTAAGCACATCTTTGTAGAGACAAGAGTTATCTTAGCCTTTTTCTTAATTAACATTACTTAAACTATTAAGAAAAAGGCCAAGCCTTTTTCTTAATAGTCTGAAAAAACTAACTAAGATCTTATAATCTTATTGAGTAAAGAGTTAGGTTAAAGTGTTTTTGCCCTATATATGTGTATAAACAAATATTTTTTTTAGTCTAGATTGGTAATTATCAGTGTTTGTATGCCATTTAATTTTTTATATTAAATTCAAAACGAATTGTTACTATATTGACTTATTTTTTTTATTAGATGAAATGAGCAAAATGTTCATCTGATGGTAAGTGAATCGCTAGCCCATAAGGTGGAGCTGGTTAAAATTGTACACAGCACCACATTGCTCTTGTCGCCTTTAAACATAAGATAATAATTCACGTTACTCCAGTAATTTAACTAGCATACATGCATAAAGCTCTTTAGCGTTCAAAATAGGAGCTGCGGTAGAGCTAGACGGTCTGCGGCAATAGAGACCTACTTCCATTATTGGATATATATATACGATATACACATGCATGAACAGCCAATGGAGCATCTTCAACTGGTAATATATCATGTACTTCATACTTCATTAGTCCCAGCCGACTAATAGTGCGAAACAATTCCTGAATTTCAGATAACGAGCCAATGAATCAGTACAATAACGCTGACTTAGAGCTCCGCAAAGCCAGTTCCAGTATGACGTTATTCAGCTCGTTATTTGTTAGTAAGTCCCCCCTTAGCAGGAACTTTGCTTGGAATTTGTCTCATTATTACGGCATAGAGGCCGGCTTTATTTCCACATAAGTTCGTCCGTGGAATAAATTAAGGGGAAGGAAATGCCTACTTCCTTTTACATCTCTACCATACACATTCACATTTAAATTTGTTCTTATATATAAAGACTAGTAGTTGCATGCTTTCGCAAATAAAAAACTAAAAAGTCATATATATATATATATATATACATATAAAACTTTTATTTATAATAATGTACGGAGTTTTTTATGTTTATATCCACGCGACTTGATATATGTCTTAAAGCACTTGATATTAGTTGGTCTTATACTGACACTTAAATTTAAAATTCAATGGTGCAGGCCGGATTCGAACCTGGTAACCACGGGGTGTAAGGCAGGCGTTCAAACCACTAGGCTATTAAACTGCTACTAAATAGTTCCGGGAGCCCGCGGCACAAGGTTCACCGATATTACGTGTGCGTGCGTGTACTTACCCAGCTCGCCGTCAGCTCCGCCGCTCGCAGGTCTTCAAGTTGTTAGTCAGTCGGTCAAGGGTCAGTTGTCGGTCTGTCCAAGTCAAACACTGGGCGCGCGAGCGATGCCCTTCCACTGCAGCGTATGGGGCTGCAGGTCGCTCCCCGTAACGGCG
>DWLS01000500.1:0-29805 GCA_018246255.1 Pachliopta kotzebuea | reverse complement strand
GATATATATAAGGAGGATAATGTTATGCAATACAACACATTGTCGCACCTTAAGTCGTAAGATATTAAGCCTTGTTAACCCAGTATAACTCAGTATAATTTCACTATCTACAACCTGCAACTGAAATACAGTAACGTTTGTACACTTTTGTCTAACTGCAGAAATAAGGGATATGGTGGTACCTACCTGGACGGTATCCGATAACAAAACATTACTATCATTTTTGTAAATTCTGAGATAAATTTAATTTGATTCATTACATGGTTTCACGGTGAAGAGTAATTCACTTTTTAATGTGTTTCTTAAGATAAGATTACTGCTTATACTCTGATCAATTCCTTTTGTTTTATAAAATTTAGTATCAGTTTCTAAGCCATTGCTCGTTTCGATAGATATAATATTATCGGTCAGTTGTCTCTGCGAAATTTGTTTTGATGTTTTAATATAACGTTTCTACCATTTAGTTTAGCAAGTTTCATCTACTCCATTACCAGTAATAAATTATAATTATAGACTTGATTTAATTAAATAATAATGAAAACAGAATCTAATAATAACTATAACAATATATACATGACGACCTTGTTTCCAACATTAAGAAAATATTTGTGAAAATGAAGTACGTCGTAATTGTCAATTTTAGATTACTTAGATTTTGGTTTAATGAATAGATTAGCTGTGTTAATATTCATGTAATTAAACTAATCGTTAATACAAGATTAATCTTTTTTTCAGTGTTTCATCAAATTTGAATATTTGTCGCTCGTGATTAGGTTAAATACAGTGAAGAGTGAAACGAAATATTGCTGTAATACTAAAAAAAGAAAGAAACATCTGATAAATACCCGTTTTATACGTCGATATTAAAGCGTCGTGAAATATTATTATTACGCGACTCTTCTGTAAGTAGTGTTACGGCAACTCAGCATTCTACCTGTTACCTTTTATGGCTAGTCCGCCGGCGTCCTGCACTTGTCGCGGAACCCTCGCGCCGCTCTCGCGTCCGCCATTTAACCTACAAATTATAATTTTCTATTTCGATGTACCCGTGACATAATATGACTGTAAAGCCATTTAAAGTATTACCATACGTATAACTCTACTTCCTAATCCAGATTTCTGCACAGCTTTTACAAATATAAATTTCTTGTCAACTAAGATCTGTTGCTCTTCCGGTCCCTTTTATAATTTATCTATAGTTATTATTTCCGTGTAAAATTCACTTTATAACTTATTAAGTATGGAATAAATGTTAATAAAGGACTCATATTCGCCCGAGAGCAGATTTTTTAATTTAAGCTGCTGCCATACCGAACAAATTCCCTGCCAAATGGTGCGAATGTTTAGGCACTTCAATAAATATACTTGATAACTACTGACACAAACAGTGTTGAATAAATAAACATATGTACTTTAGAGGGGATTTAAAGATGTAATTCGGTACGTTTTTCCCTTTTTGATCGTTCGTTGGCATATGTTTTTCGTAACCCGATGGGGCGAATGTACCACGGTGCAACGTCCCGGGCAGTGCGCCGGTGAAAGACCCCTAGCGAATACCGGCCGGCCGTTCATAATGATTAGATAAAGTTTCTTACTTAATCAGATATGAAGCGTTCGCAGCTTCAGAAGCGCAAACTGGATGGGATGCTCTTGCAAATACTAAAAAACCTATTTATTAATAAAAATTTCTGTATTTCAAGCCACAGTAAAAGTATAATTCACTTATACGCTCCAGTACAAATACATATAAATCTACTCTACTAAAAACTTCCTTCTTAGTACTCATTTTTTATTTACACTAAATAAAAAACTATTAAATGCTCCATTAACAGTTTCTTTGGTTTAATGCTTTTGATTTTTTTCAAAATACTCTGCAGATTTTCCTTGTTTTTATTATTTACATAACAAACAGTCAGACAATAAATAAATTGATGATTTTCAAATCCGATTATACCGTAGTGATATGGGACCGGGTTATTTGTACATTGGGGCACTAACCGTGATGGTATGCGATGCCATGCGGCTGGCCATGGGTTTGGTTTACGACAGGTCCCTATTAAACTGCACCGGCTTTGATCTCTAGGACTAGATGTCTGGCTGTAAGTCGGACGCTCCTAGTTCAGACTCGTCACTGCCTTGACGTTTGACAAACGTACGCAGTTAAGACCCGGATGACCTGTCCAATACGTTTTCATAACTAATTAAAAGCCCCATGTTGCGAAAATGTACAGATTGCATACAAAGATTTCTTATTTTTGTTTTTATAAACGAAAAAACAATAACATTATGAAAATGGTGGCTGGAGGTGGTCTCTGTTGCTGGAGACAGTCTAGGAAGAAACCACCGCAACTCTTATTTCTACCGCCAAATAGAGATATGCAAACATTACTGTGTTTCGGTTTGAAGGACGCCGTATGTTAATTACTGAAATAACGAGACCTTATGTCTTAAGGCGAGGAGCGCAATGTGGTGTTGAAGTATACCACATTAACTAGCTCATCGTTGTTATGGGCAAACGCATCACTTACCATCAGGTGAACGCCCCAGTCGTTTCGTCGCCTCAAGGATAAAAGAAATTAATAATAGCAATGAATGCATAAAACTTTGTTTATAAAGTCGTACGAATAAAAATAATCTCTATTTATGTATGTGATGGTAGACCTTTACTAGGTCTACCACGGATCTCGTCTAGTTAGATACCACTGCAGCACATATTATCCCCCAAGCATTGTTGTATTCGACATTGTGAAGTTATACTTAAATTGCATAGGAAAAGCGATATAGACAAGTACAATACGATGCTGCAGCTCATCTTGGTCTCGAAAGCTTGTTGATTAATAAAAATTATTTAATCAAAATTATTGCCTAAAGTAGTACTTAAAATTCAGTTTAATTAGTATAAATTTTTTTTGCACCTTTGACACCAAAGATAACAAAAATTTGTTAGTTTTAATACACAGACGACCAGTTTCTTCAATAAATAAACAAATGGATGTCTTACTGCAAGTTGTTAAAGACGTGCAGATCATTATTACAATTGTGTTAATGAAATAACTTCTTTAAAAATAATCAAAGTTCCATTTTATGAAGACGTAGAATTCAAGGTTTAATAATTTTCGTTTCATTTATGCCATCACAATTTTAAAAGTATCACATCTAGCGGGTAAATCGAATGAAATATTTTCGCAGAAGACCTCAGTGTCATTTGTTATCCTCGAAATCGTAAAAAACGGTAGCAGGCGTATGTAACGGTATGCTCGGAGTCAGTAAGGTCAGTATGTATATTATTTATATTTTATTATTTTGTCCCTCTATTTACATATATATATTTATAATATACCTTAAATTGAAATAATAAATATCGTTTTATCTACAATAACACTTATTAGTATCTATTTAAGTAAATCATCGTATTTGCAAAATGATACGTGGTTAATTATATTTATCTACGTTGTTATACCAATAATATATTTCCAGAATAGATTTATAATTACAAAACTGCACGTCAGTTTTTGAAAATTTTAAGTTTTTCCAATAGCAAGATTGATTGTTACTCTAGAGATTTTTTTATAAGGTCAAATAATTTATTTAAATATAGTAAGTATCAAGATAATTGTGAAACGCTCTCCGTGATCTATAAATAAACAAGCGCCGTCTTCGTTGAAACTATAACTTTGCTTTCTTAGAACAGCCTATGGTCACCTGCCACAGCAGCACTACGAGAAATGTAATAATAGGAACGGTAATTGGTTCCTACTTACATACTTGTCATAGCTGTTACCAGTTAATCGTGACACTCAACAGTTTTTTCCAGTGCTAATAGAAACATGTGGTGCGCTTAATATAAAACTGTCATTTAGTATTGCAATAGTTATCATTATTTATAACAGGAGACTAATCCGGCCTAGTCTAGAAATAAATCTCGCGATTTCGCCACAGGCAATGGAGTGAATCACAGCACTAGCTAAATTTTGTTTTTACAATTCAATTGTATTACATAAGATAAAAAAATTGTTAAGAAAATATCTAAGAAAGTTATTTTATAATAGATAAAATGAAGTCGATTTAATCTTGGATGAATTCTTCTAACAATATTATACACATTATACATTTATTTATTATTAGAAAGCCAGTTATGAAAATTATTTTAAGATGTAAATACATAAAATTAAAAAATCACATTGATATACAGAATGACTAAACATTTTTATACTCACACGAATTAATTGCTTATAATGTCAACTGTATTCAAAATTCTTAGGTTTTCACGTGAATTAAAATTTTTATGTTTATTTTGGATAAACTTGTTTATTTTCGTGTTTGTCCCTTCCTTATGGATTTTTATTGCAAAATTATCAAGGCAGATCGAAGCTAAAAGCTAACAATATATGCGAATACATTATAAAGAGACCTTTAAAAAGGGTATAACAAACTATTAAACTTTGTTAAAAATACTCGATAAGAATAATTTGTGTTTTAAAACTTTTAATGTTAAACCAAAAAAGAGTGCTTAATCCAGTCAATCTATTTTCAAGATTTCAACCAATTCAAGTAAAATTAAATAAAATCTGTTCTTAGCCTATAACGGTTATAATTTAGATACAAAAAGATTTCATGAAAAAATAATATCAGTCATTATAATAAACTTTATAATATAAATTTTGCTTGGTTAATATTAACACAAAAATGTGCAAGTGTGAAGATTAATTCAGAGGCACTTAATTACAACGCGCAAGTTTATCGCCTTAGCTTACTCTACACAAACATCTTTGCATGTAGAAGTAAAAATAAATTTATTTCTAACAAATAGTAAATCATTTGCATAACCTCTTACTGGTTACCTCGTGAGCTGCGAGACTTGATTCATTTAAGTTTACCTCGCAGCTATCTAAAGCTAGCTCCGGAAACATCCAACCTTTGTATTGTAAGATGTTTTTCAAATCGCCCACAAAATTTCATAATGATGCGTATATGATTTTTTTTTATAACAGCTAAGAGGCAAACGAGCAAGACGGGTCACCTGATGATAAGTGATTCACCGCCGCCCACGGTCTCCAGCGACGCCAGTGCGTAGCCAACCCTTCAGGTAAGAATATGCTCTTTTCTTGATCACAAAAAGAGCATAAGGGGTGGGGAAGGAAAGGGAAGGAGAAAGGTCACAGAGGGTGAGGAGTTGTGGGACAGGGAATAAAAAGACAGGAAGGGGCCAACTGATACTCATTCCCACACGCAACGCTAGAGTTCCTAGAAAAGCTGTTGCAATACGTGTAGTATAATGAAAGTGCCAGTTGCTATTTGGGCCCCGAGGTAGAGGGATAAAGGCGCCGGGACTCTCACTCACCAGTCGAACCGCGGTGGCCTCTAGGAGGCCTCCACTTCACGCTGATTTTCTGTGAGGGTAGTGTTTCACCGGTCGATCCCGCCCACCTGCGTGCTACAGCGAACTGCAGACTTGGATCTACTATCTGTAATCATGATTCATTACCGTTAATGTTTACGGTTTCAACATAGATTTTATAGATTAACATAATGCAAGAATGGCTAAATTTTCATGATCAATTTGTCAAAAATCTATAACTGCTTGAGGATATTATTCAGTTAAAGTATTAATGACTAGAAGAGGCATTGGTTAAATTATTACCAAACACACCTATTCTCGGTTCTGTACACATCGATTCATATTAATAAAACTCGTTATCAAAATTACAAGTACATCACTGTGTTCCACGTATTGCATTATGATAATGTGCCATTTTCAATGAGCACATCGTGGTCGTGCCCGGCAGAGCGTCTTCCCTGGCGCCATCGCCGCACTCGAAACTAAACGTCTTATCTAACCATTACCATCGCATACGAATTTACTACTCACCACTATAATACCTAGTATCACAATTGTGAAACTTACATTAACGCAAAATTTTCACAAAGGTGTAATAAGAGCAGACTCAAATCGAGACAATAGCCTCCGTCTAATAAAGTCTAAAATAGAATATTCATAGGAACGGGAATAATATTTTGTAAAGATTCGATTACATTATCTAATCTCCATAATACCGACATGCAAGAAGGTAGTATATTATTATTTCCCTAGTTTACTGCGCTATAAGCGTCAAAACTGACAGCCCAGTATGAACAGCTTTGCATTTCAGATAACATATCAAAAATGTTTAGAATTTAATCACAAATTCAGGTGGGATTCGAAATTATTTTTGTTGTAATGTTAATGGCTGCCGATGATCCCTGTGGAAGGTACACTAAGCTTTGAAGTTTAAAATCCATCTTTAATATTTAACTTATTCTTATACGTGAAAATGTACAATAACATTAACATAATACTCTATAATATGTATTACTGGAATACTATCGTCTATAAGCTTTAAAGCGCTGCACCGTAATATCTTTACTAAGAAACTTATTTGGTTTATTACTAGATATAGTTGCTAAATTAATTATAATTTTGTTAATTATGGCGCATAGTTCTAATTATTTTCGATTAACTAAAATGTTTTAAGTTTTAGTGAAAATATATGTGTTAATTAAATTACTGGTAATCATGACTCAATTAGGGTTTCCATTTTCATTATCTACTTTAGCAAATTACAACTTCTTTAGCCAACAAATAGCGTCAGATTGATACTTTGTGTGCCTATATCAATCTGTTATTTTGGTGCTTAAACATAATATTTTCGTTATTAGTCACAAACTTAAAAATACTCATAGCAATTTTCACGTAAAGGATTACAAAAAATTTGCAAGGATAAATTAATAAGCTCAAACACAAGGCTGTTCTAATTTAATATTGTTAGAAAACAAGGTCAAGTTTGAAGAGTGCTGTTGATACATTTCTTTTACAAACTTGTATTATGACATATGACAAAACAAGCAATGCTCATAGGAAATACATTTGATTGTCCCGTCATCACCTCGTATCCGTTGTAATGCTACAGTAACAGGCGGTTTAGTGACATTTAAAACTCGAGCATGAAAGTGATTAAAGCGTAACCTTGACACAAAACTACAGCATAAGTTACCACTAACGTCAAATTATTCAAGGATTTTCTTTATTAAAAGAACAATGTTTATTATTCTTTGTTTTGCTATAAAAAGTTATGACTGTTTTATATTTTTATACGTCAACAGGTCTATCATATAATTAGAATATAAAAAACTGTTTTTTTTTACGTTTTGCACCTGTATGATAATTTTATTGAATGGAAACGTATTAGTAAAGTATACGTCATTTTATACAGTCATGACATTGGCAATATTGAAAAAATTTCATTGGTTCTGCCTGTATTAGAAGGTCGGTCCATTTTACATGGTGCTTATCACAGATTCGTTATACAGGGCCTTTTCCTGACATGGTCTGAAAGGAGAGGCATTTATCACCTTTGCGATCGCAATGATGTAGGCAGGACATTGAATGAATGCGGTGTAATTTAAATCTCTCTCGTTGAAATCTCGTGGGTGGTTTACCATCAATCCGGTGCAAAGGATAGACAAGCTTGAACAACAAAGTGCTAATTATGAAACATTTATCCTCGCACTGACTTTAATGTTGACTTCCACTTTGTTATGAAAGCTTACTAAAGTGCAACTTAACATAATTTATTATAATATTACATATTCTGTAATCTATGATCTAAGTCGTAGTATATTATAAGTATTTTTTTTACGTAAGTAAGGGATTACATTTTGTTTTGTTATTACTATATAACAAAGCATTCGCAAAATTCATGCAAAATCAAGAAATGGGGTCGAAAACATTTGTATCTTTATAGAATCAGCTCAAAATTAATAGTCATTGTTAGTCTGGACTCAGAAATGTCAAAATAATTTTTTTTTGGTTTATGAAACGAGAAGTTAAGAATCGCGCTCAATTTATTTAGTTATGTATTTAAAATTTTGTTCTATGGTTTATCTGTTATTCTGGTATTTTACTCCGAGTATATTACTTTCTATTTCTTCATCTGTGTTCTGCAATCTTCGCCAGACCTTGAATCCACGACGTGAAGAGACTTCCACACCATGTATGCAGTATCCGGCAATCTTTAACCGACAAGAATAAACATCTGTTATAGCTCGTTTAATTAAAAACATCGAAAGATTTATGAATTAACACGTAACGATAAATAACATTAGTGCCAATAGTTAATTTTTTTCTAAAACAATCTAATTTAATCTCTTGAACTCTGCAAGACGGGCATGAATTCACTTCGGTGTTAAAATTTAAGTGGATATATCAGTAGCTTGTTAATTCGTTAGCTAACAGCGGTGGGTGTTGCCGCAGACCACACAAATCAGAAATATGTGGGTGTAGGAGTCGTTGCTTCAGCAATTTCTTTGATAACATCGAAAGTGATTTTAATTTGTGAACGCAATAAACACAGGTTTCGCTATGTTTAGCATACAAGTTTTGAGTAATCGCTGTTGGAAAAGTGGATCTTTATTGACCAGTGAAAGGAGTCGATATACACGAACTTACCTCCAAAGCAGTACCCGCAGCAAAGCTAGAAACCTTCGTTTGAAATTTATTCCTACTAGGGCGAGGCGGCTTTGGCTCTTTTCGCACTGACACTCAAAGTTGTATATGTCTGCTTGACTATAAAACATAGGAATAGTAACCGCTAATTAGCGTCTACGGTATTGTGAGTACATATCCTGTTTCTCATTTCATTCGCAACAACTTTGCAGGTTTATGTTTTCTCCATTTTGTTCACACGCAAAATGCAATACATATGTGAACGGCATCAAGTTAGTGCGAACTATTGTAACTTAGAATCGCATTTCCCTTATTTAACTCTTTGAAATATTATCTTGCTTTCGCATACCTTTTGAAACATTATGAATAAGTGTTTTGCAATTTTGCCATACGTAATATTTTTTTTATATTCCTTATGTAGTATAAAGATAAAAAAAAGAAAATGTTTCTAGTTAAATATTCCTTCAATTTTGGATAATCACATTTAAAACAAAAAAAAAAATTCAAAAGTTTAAAAATTAAAAAAGTTATTTCTAAGAGATTTTTTTAAGTATAAATATAGTAATGTAAAATTTACGCTGTTTAAAGGATTCGTGACATTTTCATCTATAGGTTCCTTAAATCTTTAAAAGTTACTAACGCGAACAACCAATACAACAAAAGTTTTTACCAAAATTTTAGCTAAAATTAAAAAAGTACCTGTGCCATCTCTTCAACATAAAAATTACTTTTGTACAGACTACCACAACAACGTACAATACAGTTTTATTGCCACTAGAACATATTTATACACATAAAAAGAGTAATTTAAAAATAAAATATATTAAAGCCACCACTAAATATACTGTCGTATTATCATTTGTTAAAAATAAAATAAACATATTTTGAAGTAACTACTTGCCCGGGAGTCACTGTCTGATCAAATGTTTCCACTAAAAGTAAAATTCACGCTTACTAATAAATTGTTTTGCAGTGTATGCTAACGAAAGAGCCTGTATAATTTTCATGATGCTTTTATTAAAGATAAAATAAGAAAATATATCAATTTCCATAAGCGTAACGCGCAAGCGTACAAGGGCACCCAAGCTAACCTCACCTGCTCGTGGTACACCCTGCTAATCAACAAACAAGGCTCTGGCTCCTCGCCAATCCGCATTTGGCCAGCGTGGTGGAAGATGGCCCAAACCCCTAATTATTGCGAGTGGCCTATATCTAGTAGTGGACACCTACCGACTAATGATGGTAAGCGTAACACTGCGAACCATCGTATCTATAAGCCATAGTTATGGGTGTGATTGTAAATCACTGTGAATTGTAAATCACTGTGAATTGTAAAAATATTCATGTGATTTTCTTCTAACAATTCATGGGGCCTTAAACAAGTGTTAGTATTTGTATTTTTAATATAGTTTCTTTATGTAAAATTTATAATCAAAAACCACTATGATTTATCTAAATTGTGAAAATGTCATGAATTGATCTTATTTAAAATTAAATTCATCTTCCATTTAATCCCAAGATAGTATACTACCTAAATGTAGATTTATAGTATTAGCTGCTTTGTGTTATTTCTACACGTACACATTCAAGTTTGTAATAAATCACTAGATGCTAGGTTATTTGCCAAAGAGCCTATTTCTGTTGTCAAAATGTGAAACTCTTTCCCCGTCTCAAGGGCAATAGCTAGTAAAATTACTGGGGTCATGGGGCTTAACATGTTACGTCTCAATATCAGGAGCACAATAGAGTGATGTGTAATTATCTAACGCCACATTTTACTAGGCGACTGTTACTAGCCAGCATGTGAACTTCATCTTATCGCTCCGTTCAATAAAAAATCGGATATTTTTTCATAATTTTTTTATTAATCTTTGTTGTACATTAAAAACAATTGTATTTTAAAAAAGGATATAATAAATACTATTTAATTACTAAACAGTATTAGAAGTCAACAACATCAGAATTCACAGTGGTCCTCTATTTGTTTACACGGGAACTACTTAAATGTTATAGATTTACCACAATAAAAGCATTATCTTAAAATTTATTTACATCCTAATATAAAAATAATGACTGAACCGTGTTAAGGTGGGATAAAATTAAGGATTAAGTAATATTAAGACATTATAACTCGGAGATATAGCTTATGTACAAAACATTTTTCCGCAGCAAATGTTATATAAATAATTTACATTGGACTATTTTGAGAAGATATGAAAAAGAAGAAAAATTAGACATTTGCATTATACACAAATTTGTTTCTTCAGGAATGAACATTTCTTTATGTATCGTTTATAAATTTCTTAAAAACAAGATAAATACAAGCAAAGGAATAAAATTGAAGAGTTTTTCTTTGATCAAATGATATTATATTACTATTTTTAAAACGGTATACCACTTGACCTCAGCTTCACATTATGTCGTGATAAAGACATCGTGGATGTAGAAGTAAGGTCTTCCATGTTGATAGCCGTAACACAGCAGGATAGTTATAGCAACAGATTTACAATAGGAAAATGATAACCGATTCCCAAACTCTAACACGTATGAGGCACCATGGATTCGAACCAGGGTCGCCCATATTACAAAAGAAATCTTAACCACTGCGGTACGGAAGCAGTAAAAAGGTTTGTACTAATGTACACAACATTAATATAGTGAAAATAGAACATACAGAACGAACAAGACTTTGAACCTAGATTTTTATGAGATATTTATCTGTAATTATAACAATATGTACTCCCAAGAATATTAAAAATATATAAATACAAAATAAATATATTTTTTTGAAAAAAAAAAGGCTTAAAATATCAGTCTAATACAATTGTAACAAAGTACATATTAATAAAGTTACATAGAAAGTCGAGGTTTCCTTTTGTCCACCAAACTATTGTTGGTTCAATAGATATTCGCTAATACATATATTTATTAACAAAACAATAACAACGTATTCGTTATAGAAACACAGGAGTAGAAGTTTATACAAAACAACAATATGCCATTCGTAAAGGGCTCCGTTCCGAGATTTCATCTTACGTCATGTCTGTACACCCGAGCTTGGCCAGCTCACTACCAGCCAAAATTTTCTGCACTTGGCAGAAAGAAAAGAAACTCCTTTCGCGGAGTAAATAACAAGAACCAGAAGAAGACCGTCATCAAGCAGATCATATGCTCAGAGATGGTCGTTTCTTTCTCACACTTTTGTTGCTCAAGCCAAGAATCGTGCCAATTACCTGAGTAAAACAAAAAAATATATTAATTAAGCAAAAATAAATAAAATCAAAAACGTATAACAATATCGAAATTACGTAAAGTAAAACTACAATTAATAAAAAAATAAAATTACTATTGTCTAGTCAACAAACTTCATACATATTTTATATTGAAGTACATTTGTCATTTTATGTCCCAAAAAGATGTGTGGTACTATATAATCACGGTATATATTATTACCTAACGATACTGTCACACACCATCAGGTGCTCACTCTACTAGTCTTTTAGCTTCGTCAAAAAAAAGCGGTTGTTGCAAACCAGCCGTGAGATAAAATTTCTGATCTTGATCAATACATTCTTTCATTGTTATATATACTACGATTGCGTTATTTTGTGTGTGTCAACATGGACATATGAATAATTGACGTAACAATATTGAGAAAGTTTAATATAGTCGCGTCCGAATTCTATTAAATCATAATCGATATATCAATAAGTGTTTATTAAAAAATACCTTAGAGACGGAGTAAGCAGCAAGTTTTCGACGAGGCGCTGGTAGCAAAAGTGCGAGGGCTCGCGCCTCCCGGAGCAATGCGTGGAACGCAAGCGCTGCGCCCGCGCAAGACTCAGCCGCTGATACCTCATAGAACTGACAACCGAAACGCAGGGACAGCTCTTGGCCCTCTTCGGCATTGACCACTCTTTTATAAAAAAAATAAGATAAATTAAACCAAAATTTTGTGCAATAACCACATATAACCTAAAAAAATATAATTGATACAATGTATATATACTAGAACTACATGTAAACATAGATTAAAATGATCATTTTATGTTCTTATTTAAAAAAAATCTAAAAAATACTGCAACAATATTCGATCGTTCATCACATCACTATCGTCTATTTAAATATATAGTCAGAATACAAAACAATTGTTAATATTCTCAAATGTATATATTTATTAATTTATTTACACTTTATTTGTATAATTACAAAGAAAAGGAAAAACATTATGTACATGAGAGACACAGTAAACAAAAAGGTGGACATAATGCCACCAGGCATTCTCTTCCAGTCAACCTTTCATATATCTACCCACACAACGACGTTAATATAGGACAAAAACTCTGACTAACCTGGCATGTTCCAGATCTCGTTTATTTCCTAGCAGTGTAACAGCGGAGCAGCCAGGAAGCCTCGTCCGTTCCAACAGCGCCAGCAGCTCCGCCGCCGCCAAGAATGATCGTCGATCACACACAGAGTAAACCACTGCGAAGGCATCGCCCCAACGTAGATGTTCCGCTAGACATCCCCGTTTCTTTAAAAGAAATATTTGAATTAGCTTCTGTTATTGATAAATAACATAGAAACTAAAAATTTTATTAAAAAAATAGTTTACCGCACAACCGCATGTATCCAAAACTTCTACTTCAGAAGTAGCTCCGTCAAATGCAACTCGGTGTTGATAAAGAAAATCTGGGAAAAAACGCATACTTTATATTTATTGTAGTAAATATACATACATACATATGAGTATTATTTGTAATTTAACTTCGCTTCTTATTATAACCAATACAAAGAAATGTATAAGACATTGCTGAATATTTACATATTTTTATCAAACATATAAAATTATAATTATTTTCAATGCAAGATTGTTTAAAACGCAAACAGTATTTTGTAAATGAAAAAGTAAATTTTACATTATATTTTATGAAAGGTGAAAAAATTCAAGTTTCGCATTTTCAATCAAAACTTTTATGTAAAGTCAACGGCCGTATGATAACGGGCGCCGGCGTCGTTCAGCCTTGGCGTGGCACTCCCGCTCGTACCGTTGCCAATATTCGCAAATAAACTCGTGCATTGGCATCCAGAGCTTGGCATTAGAAACAACAACCCTCCGTGGGGCCCATCATCGAACCTATTAATATCTGTCTGTCGCATATCGCTAATAATTATGCCCATACAATCTAGAACGCGTGTATATAATAGTTAATGCCAAACACAAGGGCATAGCTAGGAGCTGTGCTCACCTCCAGTGGAACTATATTCGCCAATATACCGCTTCGTCAAGTATCGCACCACGACAGCTGTAACAAACAAAACCGGTAAAAATATAAAAATGTATTTAATACATGTATAAAAATAAAAACAATCTGAATTCCATTTCGTATGTATAAATGTGAAAAGCAATTTCAGTCCGCACCCTTCGTTTTTAGTGCAAAAAAGGTCCACGAGTCTAGACAGTGCAGTATCTCTATGAATAACATGTTTCGATAATACAGAAAGCGAGATGGTTTATATTTTATATCTGTTGACAAAAAGCATCATAGCTAATGAAATTCACTTTCGTACATAAAGGGAAAGTAGCAATTAGCAATAGAACAGCAAAATGTTTTACAAAAGTAGTGTTTCAGAATCAATTTATAAGTACAAGCCACAATTAAAGGGAAAGCAGACAAAGGGCTTACAATTAACACTAACAGTTAAATTGCGACTAATTCTTAATTAAAATATTAAATATTACACGCACAATTTTTTTGCCTTGATACCTATGTAAAATGATTTATTAGTTCAAAAAGAAAAAATCTGTTTGGAAAGAAAAAATTACTAAATCCTTTTCTAACATATATATGATATCACAAAGATCTTTTTCACTAATAATATTGCTCAATCTTCTAACAGATTTAACCTGTTTCTTTTAATTTCTAAGTGTCGTTTATGGTCTTACTCAATGTTACATCAATTATTTCATAAAACTTCGCGATATTTAAGATATCTTAAAAAAACAACGAGAAAAGAAGAAATGATAACTTGTTTCGAAGTTTCAGTTATGATCTCTAACAATTTTTATTTATTTCAACTAATCCTCACTATCAGATATCCAGTTTTATCACATAGAAACTTAAACACAATTTGTCAATCTGTTCAAGAATTATCATAGCACAAACAGGTAAACAGAAATGTTAAACTAATACTCGCAAAAAATAACTTATTAATCAAGTTCAACCATAAACAGTAATATATTTATTATTAAGAATATTCCCATTACCTCTCTGACTAAACTATTGGTTTGTAGACAGTTGATTGGTAATGGTTAAAAAGCAATAAGACATTTACCGGACGAAAAATGTACGATTCACAAACTGAGGTTTTTTAGACAATTAGTGGTTAATGTCTAATACGTAAAATAATTATTTTTAATCAAGGGCTTTTAACCCAAAAGTGTAGACAAAATAAATAAGTAAATAAAATATTAAAGACCGTAAACAACGAGATGATTGTGTACCAATAACAGAGCTGAAAATCTTTACAACCGCCATATAGTTAAATATATTAAGGCCATTGTGGCAGAGAATAAATATATGTTCCACCGACCTCATTAAGTAGAATGATGAAGATAAGACCTAGACCCTAATACATGTTAATTCTGTAATAGTTAGAAAATTTTGCAGTAGATGATATCGAAGCACATCAATAACATTACGGCGGACCATAAACCCACATTACTTCGCGGTATAGTTGGATCAATGATATCTTTATGTAGTATCTCATCAGATGGCTCATTTTCTTGAGCTTATACTGGTCCCCAGGCTGAAATATACTCTGTGACGAAACAATAAACATATCAACTCATCTTATTTATAACTATGCTCCTGTTTACGAAGCATACCTAGCATATTATAGTGTAATGTGTGTACCGACGTATAATACATAAATAACTAAAACATCCTGTAGTTTAAATTTTCATATAATCCATATGCAGCGTTCGTAACAAAAAAAATAGCAAACTGGAATAATCTTTAGTTAATAAGTGAAATAAATGTATTTAGGCGTATTGGATACGTAGAAATATTATGATACTAACTTATGCTGGTATTTGACCCACTGGTCACCCCTGCCGCTGACTCATGCACGGTGCCCCCGGTAAAGGTACATAAGTGCACATAAGAATTGAATCCATTCAACTTTTAAATTGGAAACAATCGATGTGTGTTAATTGCAAGTTCTCAGTTATCTTTTGAGGCTGTCGAACTTTCCTTTTACGTTCGTACTTGTTCAATTAAATTCACCATACAATTGTCGATACATATTTGACGTAATAAAAGGTCGCACCATTTTACCACCAATTAATCGTTATTATGAAAATTTAAAATGACCAATTCTGAGACTATAACGGTTTATACATAAAACAATAATAAAATACTATTTTAAAAGATTTTAAGTAAAACTACAATAAAGACACACATACAGAGAAAGTCGCGGGGCGGGTATCTTATAGTCGATATAATTTTTTGTGAACCTATGAACGTTTACATATAGTTAATCTGATTACTGCTGTAAATATTACTTCAACCGGAATTAAAATTATAATAAAACTTCACGTGAAAACTTAATTAAATTATTTTATATAATTACATAAGATTGCCAATTACATAATTTTACGAGTATGTAAATATTGAAGCTGTTTTAATATTTAATTTAGTACAAAATTGATTAAGAGCAAATCCAGTTTTATGCTTATCACAAGAAGTTAAATAAGCGTGCAATATTAAACGAATACACCAATAATACTAACAAGTACTTTCACCGGGGATAAGCTCCAATTCTAGGTAATCCGCGAGAACATTATTCTTTCATTGACATATACACCAATCGATAAATTTGGGTTGATGAATGTTGTAACTGCGAACGAAGGAGTTTTACTACAAGAATCGGACTATATATCCTTACCTACAACCGGTTGTACAACTCGTCCTAAATTCAAACAAGATGGCATATATTTAAACGGTCCATGGCACGCGACCTTTCCTTTGTAGATGTCGAAAACTGATCTCCTCTTCTTTTTAATTTATGTCATAAATAACCACCAAACAAACAATTCACATAAAGATTAAAATTAACAATGATATTATATTCTTAAAATTTGTTAGTTGAACGTTTCGGTAATAATACGTTATTTATGTCTTCGGTGACCTATTGAGAGCGAATCTCATTTAAAAGTTTGCTTATATTTTTCGGTTAAGTAAAGTAATAAGAAGCGCGAGTTAATGTTCACGGCATTTCTTTCCAAAGAGGTTAACGATATTGGCGTGTTAAGGTAACGGAATCCGAGATGACAATGTGACGGAATGAAAACGGTAGCACAAGGTAAACTTTAATTAAACGTATCACTGTATCTGATCACCATCCACGTCGCGGTCGCCACTTCGTTTCGTCCGTGATAATTGGAAGTGAAGCTGTTGAAAATTCACTTGTACTCACAAATCTCATTTAATTAAACTTTCGCCTGTACATCAGACAATCTTAATTAAGTGTCTAAAAATGATTTCCAGGGATACAAAACCTTTCTCTCTATGCAGTACTACCTCGAGGTCAGTCCACATGGTTTAACGAAACTCTCTGAACGACCCTCAACTTTCGACAGGTGTTAAGATAAACAATATTTATTTGAGCATGACCCAAAAGTCTACAAAATTCACATATAAAATTCAATACTGATGACGTTTCCGATCTTTATAATTGCAAAATAATTACAACCTCCGGCTTTCTAATCAATCATCGTCAACGAATGAAATTTTATGTCTATTCGCCTATTGTTCGCAACGCATTGTTTACTGCGAACTCTGTTTGACATCAATTTATGTGTATTATGTAGGCGAATGGTTTGCGCGTGCGGCGGGTGTCCCGACAGACGTGTGACCGGGTGACTCACTCGCGCAGCCGCCCGACGGCATGCGGCTGAAATCCTCTATAAATACAACTGCAGTTGGCATTTAACCGAACTCACGATCTATGATCTCGAAACACATTCAGCAAAAGTTTTAAGACAATCTAGGATTTATACGGAGGGCCTCCATTAAGCTTGAATCATTTCTGTCAGATAACATTAATAATAAAACTTATTAAACATGTTTAATGTTAATCGTTTTTCAGATGCAGCTAACCGGATGCTGAGTTGGTAGACCCTACCAAAAATTATTTGGTAAAAAATTATCTATTCAATCTCAAAGGTGAAGAAAACCTTTAAATAAAGGATTATAATCGTGATCATATGTTTAATACATCAGTAAAACTAATTATACAAATACCGCATCCATGGCATCACAGCTTATCACTTGTCATATAAAATAGATATCTGTTTTAATTCCTGAGTCACAGAATTTTCACCTACATCTATCAGTTATCACCTACATTCTATAAATCTGCCGCCATAGCTGCATTACTTTAGTCTGGTCCTCAACAATTAAGTACCCAATCATTCTGTACGAGCACATATTACCATTGGCGGTCCCACCGTTACTTAACATAATAAGAAATTCATAAAATTTGCTTACCGCTACCTATCTGTCAATGTCAAAGGCGTAAAAGATATCTACGGTTGTAAGGATCAGCAGTGCGTATAGGCGTTATGATTTGCACCGTCCCCTTTTAAACTCGTAAAGTAGCCGACCGGGCAATGTTGTGTCAGTTGCATTACCTCAGAGCGGTAATGGACGTTGACACTAGAAATTATATTCAGTTATTACGCTGAATGTTTATCCAAAAGCCTCTCGGAGCCGGCGGCAAGCGTAGGCCGAGCCCCTGCCTGGAAGATAACTGCTTAATCACATAATCAAGATGCAAGCGCTCGTGATTGATTGTTTGCTTGCGTAACTGTATAACGATACTTATTCCAATAGATTAGTATTTCTACAAAACCCACAAACAATAGTTTTTTTTTATTTCGATTGTGGTTTTTGCTATCTTAAAATGTAATTATATATTTAAGGCACCACATTTGGGTTAAAATACCGTTGCACTTTATTAACTAAACTGATAAAGCCTATTAAAATGATACTTAAAAAACATTAAAAATACAATAAAAGCAGGGGTTAATAGCAACTCAAGTACAGAAACTTATGTATAACGAAACATGAAGATTTTTAAAAACTTAGTAATTAGAGAATAATATATTTGTAATGATGATGACAAACTATTTTTCAGTAGTTGTATTATAAAGCATTTTGCATTTTCTTGTTGAATTAAACATTTAAATTTACATTTAATTTATTTTATTTATTTTTATTTAAGTAAAATAGATGTACTTATTATGTATTTATTTATTTATTACAATAAATATTCATTACTAACAACAAATTATATCACCGATAAGTACGTGACGTCCTCCACTCGTCTTACCTAATCTATCTTAATTGTTATGTTAATAAGCTCGAGTGTTTCCCAAAAACGACACCAGACCCGCCATCTGCGTCGCAATAAATCAATTTCACCCGCGTTTAGCTTTCGCCAACTTATTGTTTATACTTTCTATTGCCAGGCAACGCAATTTATAATGAATGGTAGCATTTCATGTGCTATTAAGCAATAATATTTATTGGTTAAAGTTTTGTTGGATTACTTGGTATGCGAGTGTGCGAAACATCGAGACTATAGGTCTGCGCGAAGGCAAACGAACTCGATCACGTAGCTGACCGAATTCGGTTGCTAATGTATCGTTTGTATTCCTTACATCACTTTAAATGCTTATGCAAGTTTCCTAATGTTTGGTATTACAAAGTAAGTACAATATTTTCTTTTTTGCCTTATTCTAAAAACGAATTGAATGCGTTACCTCCAAATTCTTAATTTACATTTTAAGCGGTATCATTACATAACATATGTTAGGAGTGGTGATCTATAACAACAGATTAATAGGTCTTGTACTTGACAGATAAAAGACTAATTCATTAAATATCATTCCCGTTTTCATAGTAGTTATTATATCATCGAAACTTATTAACTCTTATCAACATCATTAAAATTATTAATTACTACAACTTTTTATAACTATAAAAACATATCTTTAGGTTTTACAAAAATTTTACTCATCCTCATCACGTTTTCGAAAATTCCTATTACAATTAAGAAGACAATGCATTATAATAAATACTTTGCTCTCAGAATTTAAATAATCTTATGCGATAAAGATTAGCAAAAATTTGTCAAAGTGGGTGACTTTCCTGATAAAAATAACAGCAAAGTTCTGCCAGATCTAAAGAGTCATAAATATTTGTCACAGCACTAATTCTATGGACCTTTAAATTTATACCAGTGGTAGTTACCCTGCTTTGTTGACTTATCAACCATAACATACAAATTTTTATTTATAAATTTTGTAGGAACACCATACCTTTACCACCTAACTACCTCCGATACACATCGGCTACTTGCTGGATTTGTCAGACGAGTTACAGTTTCTATTTCGGAAACCAGCTGGAAAGTTTGGAGGAGGTAGCCACCTCCAAATTTTCCAACTGACCCACAAATTAGATTACTATATTGCGGAGATCACAATTATTAGAACCTAGAACATACTGGACGGTTCACCGTCTCTGATCTCATTGTCAATTATCTTCACTAAAATAAAACTCTGAAAAAACAAATATCCTTACACTGCATAGAGACAATTATCAAGGATTTAAAGTAATTTTGATTATATACATTATTTGGGATTAACAATTTAGAATTACCATCAAAAATGTAAACTTGAATAATTTAGTTATAGATGATACATCTTCCAGTAATGTATCAACTACAATTAAATGGCAGCGGTCGCGAAAGGTACTTCCGACTCTGTTATATAACAACGTACAAAACAACTTTCCATCAATGTTATCATATCGATACTTAGAATTAGCACCTACTTTCCTTTTCGAATAATCAAATAGGGTGTGGATTGGCCGCTGTATTAGTATTTGCTAACCTCATTTTTATATCTTCAACTTGGTTATACGGTTACTGTGTTATGTCATAATAATGATAAAATATCCAATTACTGCAATATCGAAATATTATATATAATAAATACTCGCTATATAAGAACACAAATTTAACAGTCTTCAAAAAGTTTTTGTCATATACTTTTTGTATTTATACCAATGAAAGATTTATTTCTAACAATTAGATCTGTACAGTTACCAAGAAATCGAAAAATTGTGATTGACAACGAGTAAAAGGTAAGCAGACTTTGTAATAAAAACATTTTTTACTAACCGAAAGAAACGCAAGAGGAAAAAGGCCAAGGAATTAATCGTAAGTTTATAATTTGACACTTCAGACAAATCACCAATTCCGGTATAAGACATCACAAAGTTTTTTTTCACTGTTTTCATTTTTAGATCTAGACATGAGTTATTAAAATATTAGCATGCTGAGTCAACGCTCTACGTTCGGTGTAAGATACGGCGGCCTTACTAGTTCGCAGTACAGATAGACGCGTGACTAGTATACACCGCATTCCTTGTGATTCGCGGAATAATTTTATGCCTTGACTAATGTCCACTCCCGCCCACGGCTCATACAACCCGGCAACCGAGTAAGACGATCCCTATCCGGCTTAGGATGCCCTTAGCATTACAGGGCTTTAGTTTACCGTTTAAAACAAAAAGACCTTCATAAAGGTTACTTCGTTATAGTCATCTAAGTAAAAAGAACTACACATAATATTGTTTTTTAATACCACAAATACAAACTTCTATATAATTACTTGACTTAATTAGAATTTATTAGGCATATTTCTTAACAAGTAATTCAATTAGTTATTAAAATTCAGTAATTTTTACATATTAATGTATTTCATTTTCTTACATATTATATATACCTTTTCCTTAATGAAATTGTTATATATTAATTATAAAAAAAATCATAGGGAAAGCCACCTCTTCTTCTTTCCACAATTTCTCGTGAAAAGATTTCATGTATAAACACATTCAAAATAATAAAATGTTTTATAAAGAAAAGGATAGGTATTGGCAGAATTTTCTTCGTATACTTCTTATTACCCAGCTTGCTCCTTTATTAAATATTTTAATGAAATTTATCTTATTTGTATACACAAATACATAGTTGAACTGGAGGCTTACAGTCTGCGTTCACATCTCTTATGTTGGTCATTTATAACTCCCGCAAATTACTTCTGTTCGTGTTGAGATGGCTGTTCTGCTTTGCATCCCGTTTCTGGGTACTATTTTCGTATCGATTGCTGCAATTTGGGGTCAGCTCTATCCCTTTGTTTTGTCTGAATTTAACTTATGCCCATTCAAAAACTAAATTATTTCCTATAAATTTTAACAAAAAGAAATAGTATTTACAAAATACTTACTGAGTTTGTGTGTAATAACGTTTTATTGAAAGTCCAATCACAGGCGTTGACCTTCGCACATGTGACATTGCGGTAGATATTTTGTATAGAAAACGTGTGTTCGCGATATAATATCGTACTCATAATTTTTGAGATATTCTGGACTATTAATATTTTTTAAATAATTTTAATGTTTAATATTACAAAATACATAACCTTATTATAAACAATTGAAAGAGAGAAAGCATGTGAGTGTTTATTATTATTCCTAAAATAAAATGTATCAATTTCAATTATTTTTCATAACTACGACATCTTAACTTATTTATTTTACCTTTTATAAATTATATTTAAAGCGAAAACTTAATTAATAAATATGATCATTGCATAAACATAACAAACTTTATTTTACTTTAAATGAATAAAGGAATTCTCCACGAGAGTTATTACGCAGTTGTGCATCGGAATGCATTCGACAAACAATAACAGCGCAGCGCGACAAACAATCCAGCATACATCAGATATCTTATTGATATTAGCTCTATAGGATAGACCGACAGCCTATTGACACAGTACCACTTATCAAACAGCAAGTATCCAAGACAGGTGATAAGAAACATTACCTGGCATCGTGAAACCTCGGGGCGTCGCAACAAAGAGCATTTCTCTTACTGCGGGCAGGTGCAGTAAACAACGGGAAGTGTTGCGTTTGAAAATCTCTAGACCTAACCCAATTACCGTATCCCGCAATACCTTCACTGCTTAAAGCCATTGCAGATATCCGACTTGATCCAGTCCATCGCAAACTGTACTGACGCGAGATAAACTATTGCGCAGTTGCAAATTGTAATAAACACTCCAATCTTTTGATTAATGAATATAAACATAAAATCATATCATACAGCAATATGAAAATTTAACATACATAACACGTTTTAAATAAGGAAAGCCAAGAAATAAAGGAAAGCCGACGGCTCTAATTGCAAAATATACAAGTGATAACATTACTGTTTATCATACCTCGATCAATTCTCATTTAAAATCGATTTTAAAACATCAACTGTATATGTTATGAATGTATTTTGATATGATAAATCGACAAACATTAACACGATATTAGAATTGACCATATTATTGGAACAAAAGGGATATTACTATCATCATATGTTTGTAACATGTTGTTTATTTACAGTCATATATTATTATGAAATTAAATGAGCACCTGCACAGAAAATTACTTTTAAAATTATTATTTTTTTTGCTATGAGTTTAAAACTTGACTTTTATTTGTGATTAGTGATGAGGCAGGTGGTGAAGTTGCCAGAATAATTTGGCTCTCATGAGACATACGTTGACAACCAGAGCACAATCAAATTATTATGGCTGCAGATTTACTAAATGAGGACAGTAGGTACAGAACAAGTCGCCCACCAATCAAACCTCCAAAAAAACGGCCCTCAAAATCTAACCAAAGACCTCCGTTACAAAGCAAAAGTTATTCCATGGACCCACGGAGACAGTACGTTTTCTTAAGAAATATGTTCTAAAGATAAATATATACAATTAACCGGGAGTATACTTCATTATTAATAAATAAAATCGTTAACTTTAATAGCAATTAATAGCGGCTATATTTTATAAAACTAATATAACCACAGCAATTGTTTTACAAGTCAATAAAAACGGTGTAAGAAAAAAGAAGCAATGTGTCTTAAAGCAAAGTGTAATCAATTACAAGATATTATTACAATAATTTACATTGATAACTATATTAGTTCTAGACCCGTGCCTTTCCAATTATGAAGAGATGAAATATATATGTTTTAAAATCAATTAAGGTGAGATGTTTGTTTTGATACACGTTAACTCAGACGATATATATTAAATTTGAAGCAAATCAATATAAAGATAAATAATTTTATTATGAAAAAAATAAAATGAAGATATAAATAACAAGAATCTAATTAAATTAACTACAAAACTCCTGTAATTACACGGTTATAAAATTAAATAATTAAAGGATCTTTCAAATAAATCAATCCGTTTTCGTATGCCTATTAAAGATAATTGATTTCGGCATCTTATGAAAGGATAAATATAGGGCATTAAAAAAAAAGCTTAAGGTTCGCTCCGGGCAATATTATATTATAGCTGAAGTAACCGTTGTAACTCATATAATGTTAAAAGTATAATTGTTTTTAAATAACAAAATAAACATTTTACGTTTTAATTATATTCAAATTGTACACTTACCGGATTTACCGCAACGTGCGCTACCGAGCACCACAACTCTTATTCGATTAACCGTCATCTTCATTACTCCTGTTACACTAAACACTTTATAGAAGAATAAAATAGATCATTAAATTATTGAGTTTACTTTTTTCTTGAGATTATTATTCGTAAATGAACAATTGTTGGCGCCAAAACTAGCTCTTGCAAGATGACGGACACGCGCGCACTACGCACGTGCTAGTGAGCGACTGCAGTGTCAAACTAAATTGGCGCAAGCCACTCAACGCACCTAATGGAGTGAGAAGTATTTGAATTTCCAACTCGTCTAAAATTTTTATTATATTACGATACATTAATGCAACGTCTATATCGAAACGAGAAATGACACTGAACGATTTTTTTTAAAACCATGGCCAAACCGGTGAAAAGTAATTACACTTGCTCAAAGAGAGGGTAGGTAAGAGAGTTGAATGTCGACTTTCCTATATTTGCTACTTTGTAATAATTTTGAAACTGATGTTATTACTTGAGAGACGCTAATAAAAATATAAATATAGTATAACATAGCGACACTCAATCATAAAATAATATCTATACATAATTTAATAGTTTTCTACATTAAACTAGTATCCTTTAGAAATAATATCTGTCTCTCACCTAATATCTATGTCTAACAATAATAATCATACTATGTAGTATTATTATACTCAAAACAGTGCAGAAAGAATGTACACTTCGTTAAACGTGTAATTTAAAGTTAGGTTGGAGCTGGATTGGCTTGTTCTTTCAGACATATTTATCTGACAGTAACATTATTTATTTGTCGTAGCAATAAAACTATCAAATGTTTTTGTTACTGTTCAGTCAACAACAAAAAAATTAGAAATGTAACTTAATCAATTAAGATTTTGACCGGAAATTAAACTTTTTTATTACAGATAGATTTGTCCTAAGTGGTTCAATTAGTTATTCCTTAGATGAAATAAAATTAGAAAAGAAAGTTGTTTGGTTGATTAATAATCAGCAATTATTTTTTTAATATAGTGTTTTGATTACTAACTGACATCAAAAGTAGATAATTTGATGACAGACAGATTTCATTAACCATGACCGATGTAGAACATAAATGGGTGAGAATATCCTCTCGGCAACTCAAATCTCGTACAAAGCGACGTAAATCTCGTAAAAGGCAAACAACTCCAGGAAACGCGAGACTGTTTTTCCTATAAGCTTTTAAATATAGGGTTTGCCATGCCGCCATGTCAAGCGTGATTATTGTGATAATTCCGTCCTTGTTGGAGAGGCCTTCGTTCAGCGATGAACATTGGTACGTCAATAAAATGAAACTATCATAAAAATAAACGGTATTCTCGATGCTTGAAAACCTGATATATACATTGGTATTTTACAGCATAATTGACAAGTTCTATATTTAAAACCTGTCATCAGTTGTACACTTGAATTGTGAGCCAACAGCAACGAACACTTTTACAAATAGGCTACACTACACTTTGAAACTTGAATGGCGGTACCATCGACATATTACTTTATCTTTTTATATGATTCTGTACGTATTGAGATTGTTTATTTATTAATGTGCTCCTTAATATAGATCAACTGAGGCTTTAATTAAAATTTCACATTGCCTGTACCAGTGTACCGGTTGAAGCAGAAACAGAACGAAAGTCTTCGTTTTTTAAAACAAAACTCCTAGAGGACTAAAAAGACCAGCTTTTGTTTTATTTTAATGAGACGAATACACTAACGGTCCACTATAATATCCATGCGAGAATTTTAACAAGCTCTTTGTTAAGTTTCTAATCGTGTGTCGCTGATCCGACATCGAGTAGTCGGATAAAAACTACTGTTAATAAAAAAACAATAAAGATTATAGAGGAACAGTGAAGAAATAAGACGTAACAACTAGACGAAAGATATTATTAACCGACCCTTTCAAAATATAAAGATTATATCAAAAAGTGTCACTACGATTGATAGACGTTGTAAAAAACAAAACCTTTCTTATTTTCCTTCTTTGCTGGTAAGAATTAAAATTTTACTTAAGCTACCTTTAAAAACAAAACTTAAAGACAAATTTAGACCACATATTTTAAAATGCAAATTTGCAATCCAATTAAGAGCTCTTCTTCTTGACGTCGGTTAAAAATGGAAATAAGCTACAATATACGTTAAAGGACTGAATATAACCTTTTGAAGACAGCTATGTTCACATCTGAGGTTCGTAGAAAAAAGTTTTAAAACGCATCGAAATAAAAATGAAAGTACAGGTACGTTGCAGACGACACCTGCGGAGATTGTAAGTCTTCTTTGCGGTCATAATGCCTCTCTACATTGTTCCCTCCCACCCTCATCCGATACCTTCGAGCCCTATACTATGTTTCATGAGAATGGGTCGTAAAATAATTGTTAAAAATGTACCTCAATAACAATACATCATTTTATTTATGAAAACATGTTAATTTTTTTGACCAAGATGAATTAAGGCGAATATTAATAAAAAAAGGGAAAATAAACTTGCGAGAGTCTACTTTAAAATAAATCTAATTTATGGTTTTGATGTGTATGTGTATTAGCACGTAATTTTTTTTATGTAGCTTTTAAAAGCTGTCCAATGCCACTTTATTCACCGTTACAAATGTTTTTATATTTAAAATCCGCGGACCGTTTTACTAAGATCTTATGTTATTGACCCTACTTAAAAGTTATAACAAAAAACTTGAAACCGAGTTTAAAAGTTGACACAGGACTAAAGTAAAAAAGTGTGAGTACGATTAGTTAAATACCGTAAGAGTTTTTCAGTTTGATTGAAGGTACGTAGAAAATGTTACAATATTTAGAAACAATTCTTATAGAATTTCATCTTTTAAAATAACATCTATAATATATTGTTTATATATCACTCTCTATAACGAAGCCTATATATTGGTTAAAATACATTTAATCATCTTCTTTTGTTTCTCTCATAACGTAGACAAAATCTTTATAGATCAGATATTAAAGACAAATTCCTGAAACATTGAAAATTTAAAAAAAAATGTTAAATATATAAATATAAAGGGATTGCATGTTCCAATAAACTATAGTAGGACTATGTTAAGCGGATAAAGCCAATAAAACGTCAGCGACGGGTGTGACTGAGGAATCTGCCGCAGCTCCAGTTACAAGACCTACAAGGAATATTATTCGGTAGCCAACCGATCCGATGAGTAAAAAATAATTCACCGCAAAGTAACGCTCCGGAGCTAAATTCTGACTGACGGGTAATTTAAAGACGGGATCCCGAGGAATGAAAAAGTATGTTAAGTCCACTTTCGTAATTTTATCATTTCAAACTTGTAATTTGTGTTTTGCGATCCCTCGGTGTGATTTTGGAACTGGAATTATATTTTTTTTTCTTCCATATGATGAAATTACTCGTAAGAACACTTATGAACTTCTGTAGGTAAATAATATTGTGATGGCTTGTTTTACATATATGTACGAATGATTTGTCGGTTTTAGATGAAACGAAAGTTTTCGGGCGAAAAGTTTTTACCTTCGAAGAATATTTCGGAGAAGAAAAAAATTTTGAGCAAACTAATATAGTGAAAAAACAATAAGCTTCCTTGAATATGTGACATCCACCACTTGTCATCCACAATTTGTAAAATTCTGCACACTTGTATGTATATACTAAGTATACTAATAGAAGCTTAAAAAATTTATTTTAATCTATAATTAATTATTTATTATAAATTAATGAGTAATTAAAAGTTTAATTTAGATAAGGTATGCTGTTCAACACTATCCATGAAATGTATTTTGTGATGGAAACTTTCACATGTCTCTTTCCTTAATTACTTTCTGTCTGCAAATTAAGGCCTACCACCAAATGTGAAAAAAGATTGGCTTTTTTTTTTAAAGTAGTCCTTTGTGACCGACTTGCCCCAATTTTACTGTCGTGTTTTTTGCGATGTGGTCATCGCAGACGCATTTATCTCCATCAGTCCATCGTGGGCTAAATTATACATAAAAAGAGTATGTGCCAGAGCGTTGTCTACACGGTAAGTGTTCCGCAAAAACTTTTTGAGATCCGTCGACGAAATGATTCCTTATACACTACATTATAACGTACATTAACGTATTTCTCATTAGTATTCAAATATTAACCTGATACAACACCTTATATGATTAACGACTTGAATGAATTTGGATTTTTTTTTTAACTTTAATTATTTATAACTTGTTGAAATCAACTTCCGTGGACTTCCTCGTATGTACTTCCTTATATGCATTTGACACCACCTTTCAAGGAGATTTCGCGGTCACGCAGTTTCAAAAATAACTTCGTTACGCTATAATTACTGTGCTCAAATGAATCATAAAGTTTATTTATTGCAAAAGAAATTCTCTTTTTTAGTGTTACTCATACAAAGTTCCTAAAAACTGATTTTATCTGAAAATATATTTGTATCTTACAGCCCTTGAACATTTTAAAAAGATTGCATTTACAGTCATAGTTTTAACTGAATGTTATAAACAGTAATATTTCCAGAATAAATGTTTTGATCTTCTTTCGGAAAAGAATGAAGGGAGATACTTAGGTTTTGGCGGTAAGTCAGGGTTACATGTATTCCCACAAAAAACCTTCGTCTTTGACCTCAGAGCGATATAAATAGTTATATTTCTATACGTACATTTTGGTTTAAATATAAAAGTGCGGTCTTGTCTCATAAAATTTTATTAAGGAGTCACCATATGTAATTGTACTGATCAGCATTTATTAAATAAAACAGATAAATTTTAACCTTTTACTCGTAAAATAATTACAGGGCTCTATGGAAAGATATATAGTTTTAACTAGTGATTATTTATAAAAACATACCAAATCTGCATGTCCCTACATATACTACTAAAGAATATAGCATAATAACAAAAACCTATCTTAAGTTGATACTAGGAGCTGCTGGAACTCAGATTGTTCTCTCACAATGAGAGAGTCACGACAACCATTTCCACCATGTTTTTCTTCAACAGAAGAAAGATCAAGTTGATTAAGGTTCAAATCTTTCGTCTTACTTTTTCTTCCTTCTGTGTTCCTATACCTTCGTTTTTGTTACATAATATAGCATGTTTTTAAATTTTTGCTACAACTAATTAACAATAGTTACTTCTTTGAGATTTAAATATAAATCCATACTTCGTAAAAAATGTAAAACAATACAAAAATATTAACTAATCCATATTAACAAAAATCGGTAAAGGAACCATAATAAAACATTACCGGCACTTGCAATCAAACTGTAATTAAAATAACGGTGTTTAAACTTTTATATCTCAATCACTTAGCAATTAGTGACACTAGTCAAATAAAACGATTGCTTATGGTCAATCAAATAAATTTGTTTCAATCCCTTTCATTAAACTACCGTTTAAAGCTAAGTAAAAAGTTTTATACGAAAACATTTCTATAAACTTTTTAACGCCTGATATTCGTATTAAGTTCTCCTTACACGTCATTGTAATTACTTATCTGTGTATATATAAATAGATTTATTTTGGTATTTTATATATATACAATATTGTTGTATACTTACTTTAATATATGTTGTATATTTTGCTTATCGTTAATATAAAACTTTTTCTTCTTATTATTTCTACATATATTTTTACTACAATATTGATCAAAGCTTTCATCATGTCGTGCGTCTAACCGAAAATGCTACATTGTGTAAAATCTGAATTTAAA
>DWLS01000499.1:0-29808 GCA_018246255.1 Pachliopta kotzebuea | reverse complement strand
AAGGAGGAAGAGGTGGGAAGAAAAAGGGGGAGATGATAAAATAGATACTTATATATATAAACTGTACCTTAACCTAACTCCGTACTTGGAGTACGAAAAACGAGTCGCGGGTTGTTTATCCACGATGTCCTGTCAATTAATGAAATAAATACCTTGATACTGTCGTTGCATTCTTTATTGTTTTACTGAACAAATGTTTTAGTAGCTTTAATTATAAGACTTGGCTTTTATCAGTACTTGCCGATTTTTGTTCGTTACATGTGCCAAAGTTACATATGAATACTATTTAAAAGTATTTACAATTCATGTATTACACTGCATAAAGTATTTATTGGTGGTAAATTATCTGTCGGCTGAAACCGTCCAGGTAGGTACCACCACAACTGTTGCAGCCGACAAACAGTAACGGGCACATATTACTGTGTTTCGGGATACAGGGCGTTGTAAGCTAGTCAAATGACTGGGGTAAGGGATGTCATGTGGTCCAGCGTATACTGTCTTAACCAGGTGAACGTCTCGTTCACCTCGTTTGCTGTTTATAATGTTTAGTTTCAATCAATATACATGTTTTTGTTATTTAATAACATATGCATAAAGAAATGACCATGAAAATGCAATGTGCAGATATTGAGTGTGATATATATGTATTGTATCTAAATGAATAGCCCTTCGCAAAATGAAAACGAACCTCCCACAGATTTACAACAAAAACCGTGTCGATTTTCCCACAATCGTTACAATAACTGTTGCCGGGGTCCGGGGATCAGCGAAACTCCCTCAGCCCTTACGTCATCTGCTTTCGACCAGCTTAACAAAACCCTTGACCGAGCGCAGCCCTTCAAATCCTTTACTATATTTTATTGTAATTTCAAGTTATACGGGAGCTCATTTAAAACTGGTGGTTTCCGGCCTATAGGGTGTTGTGACATGGCGTGGGAGCTGCCTCCATTGTGGTGGCACTTAACTCGGCTCTGATAAAAGAACTATAGGACCATTAGCCGGATTCGCTTTGCTCATTCGTTGCTGCTGATAAATGAACATTGGATTATGATACGCGTCCGATTTAAGTTCCAGTGAAAGCTAAAGTGACATGTATCCATAGGCATAAAGATATTTTTAGGGTAAATAATGATATATTTTTTGTTACATTACTTAAATACTGAAGTTAATTAACTAATTTTTAGTGTGACGCTGTTTCATATTTATCTTTTTTTGTTGTAATAACTGTGTGTGAATGAAATTATATATTTAATGTTCATTTTGTAAAAAATACTAACATAGTTTTTAAGATTTTTACTAACATAATAATGATCTTCGTTATCCGAAATAAAGAGTTTTTATTTTTATTTTATTTTGTTATTATTAATTTCTAATTATAATAAAATATATGTAACAAAATTATTTAAGGAAATAAATACTTACCGTGCTATATAAGTACAACAAATATTCATCAATTGGACTTACTTCAGTTCATTATTATTCATGATTCTAACATGTTGAATTTAGACCAATGAATGTTATTAAGTCCAAGTGTTATTTTTTACATCGTTCAGAACATGAAATTTTGTTCGTTTTGATAAATCTCGAATATATTCGCAATATGGGTATTTGGTATATATGCAAAAAATGCAATAAGTATTGCGGTATGCATTGCTTTCAAGTGTACTTTGTATTATATAATGCAATAGTAGAATTCGGCTGCAACGGGGCGAAAGCCAGGTGCGTGCGTAGTATGGGGAACGATATCTTGATTCACTTATGAGGGTTTTATGAATGTAAGGGTTTTTTTGGGAAAGGAACGCCTTCAAACCTTTGGCGTCAATTATTCGTGACCCTAATTGCAGATGATGCGATATCCCGTGCATTGTGAAGAAGTTGACGGCATTATTGGTCTATTGGGTTTTGTATTTTTATTTGCGTTTTTACGATAATGTGCTTGTTTGTAGTTTAAACTTTTTTGTCATTTGTTGATTTTAGTGGGTTTATTTGCTGATTTTTGGGATGTTGGTGCATTGAAATTTAGATCCGGGTTGTATCAATTCTTATCGACATGTGATGTTCGATATAGGGGTACTGATAATATTTTTTAAAGAATAATTCAAAATAGTTTATGACTGGGAAGGACTATAGTTGACTTTGGACAATTTTACTTTGTACACAAGGTTTTAGATTCATATATCTTAAAAATTATTGACAAGCTAGGTTCTTAGGAGGGTTCTAGTGGCATACCAGTTAGCATTTTCAATTTCATAATAATCGCAGTCCGAAGTGAAATCGATGTTTCGATTTCACAGTGTTAAGACAAGAAAGGTCGTGGAAGAAAAAGTGTGATCACCGGAATACTTTGACTTTTATATGTAGATAGCTGAAACACAGCAATTCTGTTACGAAGGAAAATTTACAAAATGGGCATAATAGTTAAATAGTTAGAAAAATAATTGTGCAACTTCTATAACGTTTGATATTGGTATCTAGATAAGGACCTTCGCGATATAAGATACGTTTTGGTCAATGTCAATATTTTTTTCGTCAAAGTCAATGCAATCAGGTCAATCACGGACATAGTTTTATTATGGTTTTAATGTACCTATGCTATTATGTTACGTTATAATTATATTAGAGTACTAAATTACTGGTGTAACGAAATTTAACACCTTACGTGCCGAGGCGACGAGTCTAATGTGGTACTGTGTGTAGTAATGTCTTGACAAACGCCACATTGTTATGGGCAAGGGTCTATACATACCATCAGGTGAAGCTCTTGTTCGTCTCATGGCATAAAAAAGTTATTTTAGAAAATATGCCTGTATAAATATTAATAATAATATGCAATAGTTGTAACAAATTTTCTAGTGGAGACTTGACAGATTTAGTAGAGATGAATGCAAGGTGTCGGTCCAGCCCCTCGTTGTTTCTAACGGCGGCAGTGTATGTGAATCCGCGAGCAGCACTTTTCACACCGGCGCGGCGCCGCGCGTCGCTGCCGCAGCTGCGTTTCACCAGCGGCAGCTGCCGTATGCAAACTCCCTAATACTTTTTATTACTTACATTGCAAATCCCGATAATGTGCCATGGGCGTTTTATAGACCGTATTTTAGATTTGATATTTGGTAACTCCGCCTGAAAGTACTGAAGAGGTTTTAGCATGTGTAAAATGTTTTACGTCTGTTCTCACGCAATAAAAGTCTTTAATCGTATTATTTACATCATCATTGCGTTTAACGGTAAATTTTTAACACAATTTACATTACCCACAAACGATTATATGTGTAATAAATTTACACATAATAAAATTAACCAGTGGTAATTCCATAAAATCCGCTAGGGCGCTAGAGCAACCTTTTCAGGAGAAGTAATGTCCAGAAAGAAATAGCGTAATAGAAGAGAAAAACGCACTACATCTTCAGATCCTCAGAAAATGAGTCGGGTACTGGAAAACAGTAAATGTGTTAAATAAATTTATGGGAAATGTACAATTAGAATAACTTTTATTTTTATTTAAAATTTTTGTACTAATTACATAAGAAAATCTACTCAGATCTAATTGTAAAATGATTTTATTTCTTATTACTGTTTCTCTCTTCCATACACAAGGTATTTAATAGTCAAATGTCTGGTTGTTCCTACACAAAGTTTAAAACAGAACAGATTTTCATTTGCTTGTAAGGAAATGGTTCGGGCTGTCCTGGTCGATGATTTAAACCGTCATTACTAATAACGAGTTAGTAACTGCAGAGCATTACGCGACGTCTAAATGTAAATGTTTTCAGATGTCGGACACATGCCGGGGCGCGCGGCACAACGCGCCGTTGTGTACGCTGTGGATCCGATTGTTCGGATATATCTGGCAGCGCACGTGTCACCGCCCGCCCTCACAATAAAACTTCACGGATATATAGGATACTTAGGTATCTTCATAATTAACCGTTTCTTTTATTTCACCACTCGATAAGACAAGCGAAATGTTGATCGGATGGTAAGAGAACCCATAACGTGGCGCTAATTACCATACATTGATATACACTCCACCATTTTGTGCTTTTGTACCTCTGTAATTTTCCTGGTGTCTATTGCAGCGAATTAGAAAATAATTCTTACAATAAAGTAATGTTTTTTTGCCTTAAAAGTTACATGTATGAAACTGATAAATTACGTATTTCTAGTGTTAGAATTAGAAACTAGTATGTCATTTTCTTTTTCTCCATTGAAATTTATGGTGCCAGTCTTATTGATGATTTCTACATCTTTATTACAGCCAGGGTTAACAGATCCAGAATCCACTAGTTATAGAAATAGAAATTAATATGCAGGTGACAAGATTAAAGACGGAAAGGACAGAAGAGAGTGGAGGGTAGATGGAGTTGAAGTAATGGTGGCATTAGTGAACATGTTTTCTTTTTTATTTACAATGGGTTAAAGTTTTAAGTTATTTTCCCATGATGTTACTATTAGGTCTAAATTCACCACTTTTTTACATAATAAATTACCGATAACGCTCTGGCTTTCATATAACTCTTGGAAGGTATTAGTATTGTGTTCAAAACTTGAAAATGTGAAGGAAAGGTGGCAGTAGGTTCGACACCATCCGGTGATAGGCTATTCATTCTATAAGCTAAAGCCTTTAATTAGCTAGCAGTAGTATTTGATTTCAAGACATAATTTTAAAGTATAAATGTTTTTGTTCTTTTTGTAATCGTTATTCAAACTAGCTTATTTTGTACCATTTGTTTTACCAGCTTAAATGTTATCATTGTTATGATAACTAAATTATTATTTATATAACTTTAATCATAAGATTTTCCTACTACATGTAAAAAGTAGTCTATGAATTTTTTCTATTATACGTATCTCATTAGCAGTGTTATATATATATATATCGGTTTATGGTACACATGCTTTTATAAACCTTTAAATTGTAGATGTTGATTGGTAGATAATATTTGAATTCTTGCATGTATTTAGAAGGTTTATTTATGCTCAAAATTTCACAGGGCCATCATATTTAATAAAATTCTCAGAATGTTACTGAGAGATAAGTAGTAAGGACACATGTGCGGGCTCTTTGGTTATCTTTCACCGTCAAATTAGTCAATATTGTGACTCACTTTTCGAAAAATTATAACATCGTAGATTGCAACAGATGTACGACACAACTGAAATTTTAAGTGAAATAATATTATTGAAACAGAAAGAATGTTATTGCATATATTATTTTAATACAATTTCTTTACTACTCTCTTTTATTAAGTGAATGTTTGCCATTTGCTTACTAACTAGTATTTATTGGTAGAGACACACTATCGTTCAATTAAAACCTAAGCTGCGTTGCACAGTTGACTTCTAATTTATTGAAATTTCTTAAATGGCTAGAAGATTTAAATTAACAAACGAAAACATGCTGGAAGAAACTTTTAACTTTAATTTATTATTAAAACATTTTGTATGAAGAAAATATAAAACCTTGCTTTTTTTATTTTATGTCTAATACGTATTTATATTTTTCAATGAAGAAAGGATTCACTTAAAGATGATCACAATCACTATGAGAGGTATTAACTGTTTTAATTGAAGCGTTTGATGTGACAAATGTACGGGTGCACGTGAGACATTTGTTACTTGCAGAGGCCCCCTGGCATTTGGTCTGATTAATGACGCCAACATTGTGTCAATATTTGCATAAGAAACACTCCAGAAAGAAACATATCGCGGCGCAGATCTCCTCATCGGCTTACATTACTTTGGTGACTTTCATCTTAAATTACATTTGAACATGTTGCGATGATTTTTCAACTCTGTACCTCTGATAATAACACTCTTTTTTAGAACAAACAAAGATTATTTTTGTATTTCTTTAATATAACGCTGTAACGTAATATAGTACGGTTTACATTGGCAAATCACTGTATTGAAGTGCGTCGTTGAGTCTCGCAGAGTCCATCAATAAAAAAATTCATTGGCTTACACTCTGTTTAACAGCAAAAGTGACAAGTACGTAAGGATGAACGATGATGACATGGAAATTATTAAATATGTGTCATAACAAGCAGAAAACTATTAAAATTTTTACATTTCGTCACATATTTCTTAATCTATTTACACTTTAGTTATATCTCATTTACCAAGATTGTAAACGAAGTACATAATTAGTCTTCAGATGATGTTGAATTTTAAATTGTTTCTTTAGTGAGTTTTGTTAAATTTTTTGGAGATCGTTTTTCAATAATTTAAATATTTATTATTGAAATTGGCATACATGTCACCCCTGCAGCGTTGATTTAAATAAGCGAACTCCTGATTGACGCAATGAATAATGAGGCGAGAACGTTATGAAAAATAGCCGTGCTTGAGTCAAACAGCTTTGCAAAGACCGAATAGGATTTTATTACTGGTATTATTTGATACAACAGGGTACGTAAAGGAACCGGCTCTCCACACGGTGCAGTGCCTTTGTCCGCACTTGATTAGGGCGAATGTCTTGACTCGTCACTGAGCATTACAATGTAGATATGTCGTTTATCTTTGTCTCGTTTTCAGTGACCATATCGATTTAGGATAGCTCATGTTATTTCTGTATCAACAATTGATGGCGTTCCTTATTTCTTTTATATACACAATAACTAATTTAATCTATTTATATTAATAAAATTATACGGCAAAAGTGCTTTTTTCTTCTGGTTGTTATAATCACGATTCAGTGTAAACAAACAAAAAAAACCTTTAAAATGGCTATGTATGTATATATATATTATAGATATGTTTACAGTTTAAACCAAATTCAATTTTGGTATGGGACTGAATGTGTTTATATATCTTTTTTCGTATCTTGTAAATGTAGATAAAGAAAACGATGCATTTTGAGTCCAGTCGCTGAGAAACAAATAATGAATCTATGCGGTACTTCCAGTGCAGAACATGCATCGATTACTCAGTAATGAGTCTGATAACTAATGGTCGGTGTCGAGGAGCTCTTTAGTTAGTAATAACCAGCAAGATCTAATGATAGCAGCTTATACGTTTCTGCAAATGATTTGTCGGTTGCTGCTTGCCAGGTGTCTGACAGCCGACTGTTGCGCTACTTAAATTTTTTTGTCTAACAACGATATTTTCAATGTGATTTATTAAACACTCCTTGCATACGAGAGTCTAAAATTGCCTTAAAACAAATTTAATGTCAAACACACAATATTTAGTAATGTATTGCTATCACTTTTCAGAGGTACAAAAAGTAATAGATATTAAATCCAATGGAAGTAAAGTAGTTAAAATATATTTTTCCACATCCTTAACAATTGTTTAGGATTTGTTTAAAAATTTTATTATACTATGGTTTACATCACTAATAAACTAAATTGTAAATTTGTACAAAAATTTGATTACAATAGTTTCTTACTATTCATTTGTGGTAGATTTCTGAAGGATTGCATGACTATATAAATATAAATTCGGAAGAATGCGTTTATAAGTGAAAAATGTATAATACCAATTAATAACGGCTTAACCTAACATCTCTAAGTTACGTTTCCCGTGCAAGCCACTTACGGCTATTAACACCAATTTAATATCATTTCCTTTAATTTGACAATATTTCCTGTAACTAGTAAAATCTTATTACGTAATAAATCTTACACTGAGGATGGTAGGGTCGCCGTAAGTCTGAACAAAACCCTCTATCATTTCAGAGGTCTTCATCGGTCTATCAAATTCAATATTATAGTCAAAAAATTTGATTTTCTGTGATGTTTATATAGTTTTTATTAATACTATATACTATATATAACACGAAATCATCGCTAATCGAAGCACTGACGTTACTACACTTTAGTTTACGTAACATTTATTATTTAAACTAGGCTATAAAAGTACTATATTTTATAGTGAGTACAATTAATAAATTATAACTTGGGATTACGAGTAAATTAATGTGCAATTATCATACATAATATGTGTCTAGTTTCTATTAACCTTGTGAGAGAAAGTCCTGGGTGGGAACATATTTTATACGTTTGGGCAATGTAATGTACCTACGAAAAGTTCAAAGCGTTTTTATTGTAACTAGATGAAGCAGAAGTCATTAAACAATAAGGAAATAGGATTTGCCTTTTACAACGCTCTCTTTTATCGTCCGGCCTATTGACGGAAACGTTTAAACGCCACATTTGGCGATCACCTTTCTTTGGAGAGCAGTAAGGTGGCTGTAAAACATTTCATAAAACGCGTAGTTATCGGCAACATGTGTTCTCCTCCCCCCTTGCTATACCCGCCGGCGCACGTGTTCCCCCGAGCTGGTCGCAAATCTGTGCAGCAGATTGCTGTGCAGTTATCGGGTGCAGTAGTCACACCAGCGCCACATGGGATACTGTGCTGATAACGCACCTATTTGCACCGGTTTAAGATTACCTTGCGGATGCGGCATTATTTCGCATCGTTAAACAATGCCAAGGAAATTGCTCCTAATTTTAGTTTTCGTTAATACAGCTCGCAGCTGTATACTTGTTCAAGATATATGTATTGTTAACATATAACCTTTGTATTAGTCTTTAATATTTTTGTCCTACTTAGTGAATATAATATAATAGTCTCTTTTTATATTATTTTTAAGTAAACGATTACTCAACGCACTTTAAAATTTAGAAGAATTATAAAGTTTAATGTAGTTGCTAACTTTGAATGTTTTGATATGCTTTTTTTGGTGCATTAAATATTGTTTTCATAGAAGAGATTTATATGTTTCAGTTTTAAATCAGTACAGTTTCAGTTTAAAGTTTCATAATGATCTACTAAACGTCATATTGGATGAATAAATCTATCGCCTCCATTTTGTTGTACGTTCGTGTCGTAGCTTAATAAGCGAGCAATATTGACAGATGTGCTCGGTAGCATTATCTGTTTGATGAGATACTTCGCGGTGCGCGATAGTCCACAATCCGTAGAGAGTGTAGTGCTTATTAGTGTTCAGTCCAGGCATATCTGTTTGATACTGACAAAATAAATTTATCGATAAGATTATAATGAATAACACGACATAATAGCACGACTAAAATACACTCCAGTTTTTTTGAAGATTTCCTACTTATTTCGTCTACAATATTCTATGTATCTGCTTTGTACCTTTGTTTTAAGAATTTAACTTTTTGTCATGTACAACTAATAAAAGCTTCTGATATTTCAAAATTGCGAATTCATACTAGTAAATATAACAACATTAGTAAAAAGTCTCTAAGATTTGCTTTTTAGTGGTAATATATACAATGCACGTTATATTTCTAATCTTTATATAGCATTAAACGAGCAATGGATCAGTAACATTAGTAGTAGATAGAAACGCCGTAGACAGCGCGTAAGCATGTAGTGACTATATGGAATGTAGATGTAATATTTTAAGCCAGAAACTTTATGATGATATATATTTTTAGATTAAGAGTTTATTCAGAATGCTGGTCTTGGTTTATACATAATTCAATAAATCTGTTTAGCCTTTTCATCATTGGCCCATTTGGGATGAATAGGAATAATTAATCTGCGTCATTGTTTCCGTTTAAGATATCAGTGCTTCCTCTACTAATATAACGCTAACTTTACGCAGAAGCAATATCGTAAACAATGAGGTTAATTCGGGGTGAGACTATTGCTAGTTGAAAACTAATATGACGCTTTACCATGACTCACATCTGATGATAAGCGCTGAGAATGGCTTACCATTAAGTGGCATCATAGCGGTGTGCTAGGCTTGGTAATTATAAAAAATATTAAGAAATTTTAGACATGTTTCCTTTTGTTTTTTTTGAAGTGATTGTTGTAAATTATCCTGACGAAAAAGAGAGTGTGATAAACAACATAACGTATGTGCAATGTATGTTATAAAAGCGCATAAATTCAACGCAATAATCGGTTGGCCGGCGCACGTGCGTCGCGGCAGCTGCGTGCACGTGCGCGCGAAATGATTTGTGCGCGCCAGGTAACGCGGGAACTGCTCTCCGTGCGCACTCGCAGAATTATCTTTTGTTTTTAATCTTTTTTTTTAATACGACGAGACGAGCAAGACGTTCATCTGATGGTAAGTGATACGCTTGCCCATTACAACAGGGTACTGGTTATCATGGTATACACAGCACTATACTGCGAAATAAGATGTTGAGTTTAATTACCTTAATAATTATACTAGCTTAGTGATAGCGGAAACCTGACTAGTGTACGTCTACCGACTGATATTAACAATAATCGTCATCAGCCAATATACGTCCATTGCTGGACACAGGCTTCCTCGAATAGTGGAAGGATTTGGGTCATCTCCCACCACTCTGGCCTATTGCGTGGTGGTGGCGAGTTAAAATAATAATTACAAGTGGCCCATACAAAATTCTGAAACTTTGGGCACCCACAACTCGGAAACCTGACCACATACCAAAAAATTTCCGGCCCTGATCTTATCCAAGCGAGATTTGTCTGTATGCCAAACTTCAGCTTCCTACCCCGTGTAGTTCTCGAGATTAAAAATTGATGTTCGGACGGACGGATATTGTCGTTTAAATAAGGATGTTATTAAATTAGTAGATATCTCGTTACAATAAACGTTGTTTGTTATAAATGTTTTCTTTTTTATGATATATAGTTCGTCACCAATTTTAATGAAAATCAGTTTGTAACATATAACATAGTTTTTATGAAAGTATCGTTTAAGTAAAAAACTATTACTCATTAAACAATAATTTTGAGTACAGATGTGATGCAATAACAGCGGCAAGTTTTACAACAGCAGTTTTGTAACAATTGCTGGCAATAAGCTTAGATTATATATCTAAGACACGTGTTCATTAGGCAAAAGCCAGATATCATAAAAATAACCGACAGCCTTTCTTTTAGGAAATGAACAGAATTCTCACGTACATGTGTACTGCAGAATTTTGGGAAATCTTCACGGAGTACCAATCTGTCAGGCAGATGGCGGCGGTCTCTTCAAAGTTTTCAGTTCCCAAAATATACAATCCAATCTCACCGATGCTTTATTTCGAATAAGGATTTCGTTAAATCTTATCTTTATATATGGTTATAAGAAAAAAGATATTGTTACTTATTAATGTTTGGACGGTAAATATGAAAAAAAATTGCGTATGATAAATTTGTTTATTTATTTAACAAACTTATCTACGACATCAATCTAAACAAATAAAATCGGAACATCTGTTTGTAATATCAAAGTTACAGTCGTTATATAATCATTATCTACATTATAATGATTAAATATTTGACCTCAATTTACGTCATGGCGAAGTATACTTGATGGTGAGTGATACGCCTGCCCCTAACATCGCGGCGCTGATGATGATATAGTACCACATTGCGCTCGTGGCCTTGGCACATATGGTGTTAAGTCCTGTTACTTGAATAGTTACTCTAGCTTACAACAACGTTCAAACCGGAACACACTGATGTCGTACTATTGTTGGAAGTTGCAGTGGTACTCACCGAGACGACATCCTGCAATAGAGACCTGCCATCAGTAAAGCCAGGCGAACTTTAAACGATGTGGACTCTGAATCGGACTAGGGACCTCTTTATCACATTGCCAGTTCTCAGCTACTAAAGCATTTAAAAAAAAAGTGCAGATCTCAATTAATCAATGAGCGAATGAATTAATGTATTTTATTTTTTTATTTCTTGTATAAATCTTGTATACATGCTAAGCTTATATTTTTGTGACTTTTGTGGTGTAACGATAAGTATAAATATTTTGATAGTTCAGCGACAATTTGTTTTTGGACTTCAGTATTATAATCGTGAACGTTGTGAATTTTACATAATATTCACAACTTGGCGTTGTTTTCGCGCGATGTGTTTAGCGTCCGAACGCAACAGGTCGTTTCCTCTGTCATTTTAAACATTTATTCATGGAAATGATTCCATGCTCTACATCATACTAAAAAAACAATATGTACAGGTCGTACCGGATTTTGTAACGGTTTTCTTCAACAAAAAATAAAATCAAGAATTTTTATAAATTGTAGATAACTTCATTTCGGTTCATTGCACAAGAATATAACAAATGTGGACATTTTCGGGAAAAATTATTTCGTCATTATACAAATTATGGTATAATATTTTGGTAGTAAATTTCTCCCGATTTTAGTTTGATTATCTTTTTGTTTTGCTATCAGTAAAAAATAATGTGAATGTAGTATTCGTTATGACTATTTTAGTGTTTAATGAAACAACGTGCAATTAGTATATTTTTTACTTATAGTTTTTAAAATGCGTTCTGTAAAATAAAACGAAAAATCTTTTGTATAAAGTCAAGCGTTGGCGTAGTAAACGGCATTACGGAATTTCAATGTGGATAGTAAGTTATCAGCTTTAACTATGAGTCGAATATCAATGTAAACTCAAACAGTTCAGAGCCTCCGCCGCTAAAAATAATCGTATGTTATGATGTTACATCCGGCGGACGGCGGCGGTGTCAAAGCGTGCCCTGTTAGCATATGAGAGTTATTTGCAATTTTAATTATTGGCATTAACCAAGTACACGCTTTCCTTCAACATTTGAACTCACCTTTAAATTTTCACAGGATAGTAGCACCAAATAAGTTACCCCGAAATTGCGTCAAAAATTTCAAAGAAAAATCATAACAACCGCTATGATGTATTTTCAATGAAAGCAGTCGTAAATATTATAATACCTGTATGTGAATTCAATTCTGTTTTTATTTTGAGGAACTAAAACGAAAAAAAATACCATCGTTTTTTGATGTTACTTGAAATGTTCGCGTGTTGGCTCCTGAGCATGTGCTCGTCATATGCATGTGGTACAATGCTGGCATTCAGCTGGTCCCGGTGGCGACAGGGGCGTCACTGTTGCCTCCACCCCACGTGCTCGGCAGATTTGATGAAACATATGCGCCCATTCGCGCTATAGACCCGCAATGTACTAAGTAGTCGTTTGATAGGGCCCAACTTCGTACGATTTGGGGCGGGCACTGCGCTACCGTTAGTTGAATACGAATGATTCAGCAAACTGATATGGATTCACTCAGTATTCATTAAAATATTCATATCCTTGTTGTACATGTATGGAGACACTAAAACGCTGATTGACATTATGAAATGCTATGACTACAACTATTTATGAATGTTTTTTCAGGTCGTAGGTATGTTGTCGGAATCATCTTGCAACCACTGCAGTGACGCTAACCAATGGTATGCTGAAATTAACTGGCGCGGCATTTGTCATTTAACAACATGTTATATTTAGGTAGTATTTGTACGTTGGTGGTAAAAAAGGTTGCTATTCATACGAACCAGTATTTGCTATTAACATGTAAAGCACAATAATATAACCCGTTGCAATCTGGCCATCTCTGTCACGTCAGGAGTCGGAGTAACGAGCTCCGAATTTCTGATAGAGCACGCGCGCCGCCTCGTGAATGACGAGACAATAGAAGGGCGAGTGGAGATGATCCGATATGCTCACCGAGGACTTCAGTTGATGCTGACTTGGATGTATTCTATGATGACTGGCAATCATCTGTCTTCTCGCTTTTGAAGCAAAAGTATCATTATGTTAGTTTATTTTTTTTAAATTAAGTTCTTTCAGAAGTTTTTAAAAAAATACAGGAGATAGGCATTATTTTAGCTAGAAATCAAAATCTAATTCCTTTAAAAAAGTCTATGTTTTGTAATACAAATTTTTTTATGAAATATTACTTTCGTTATTTATAAATTTATAGTAGATGAAGGCGTGATTTCTATTTTTTTATTGAATGATGCTGCTAGACCGGCAAGACGTTAAACTGATGGTGAATGATATGCTTGCCCACAACAATGCGGCCGCTGGTGAAGAAGGTATACACAACACCACGTCAGCGTCGCTTTGTAACAAAAGTTGTCAAGTCAAAACATAGTAATGTTTGCTCATTACTGATTAGCGGATAAAATAGGAGCTGCAACAGTACCTACCTAGACAGTCTCCGGCAACCTTAGGGATCTTTTTGTAGGAGTTAAATTCAACATTTTGTTTTAACAAATTTTAGCTACTCTGTCTTCTTTTTTTTAACAATACCTTGAACCAATATTGAGTCTCGTTTCTTTAACGCGATACGCACGTATGCAAATACGGAGGCAACTTCAATTGTAATTTCAAATTGCGTTTGCCAAGGATCGGGTTCGCTTTGACCAGTGGACGTTTGTCACGCGGTGACGCAATGATGAATGCCAAATGAGCAACGCATCCCATTGTTGTGGACGTATGTAAAACGGGGCACGTGCTTCCGGCACCCAGGCTTCGTGTGCGCAACGTTTCCGTCGATCCAACTCAACCAGTACAAACTATTTTACGGTCTCTTCTCTTAATATATTTTAATAAAATGTGTGACAAGTCGTAACACTAAAAATTTTTATTTAGTGTCAAAATATTTGTTAACGTTTTAACAGTACCAGTTACATCTATACCTTTAAACAAAGAACAGATATATTACTGTAATACTTCCAAGTGTCAAAAATAAATACTTGCGTTAACTCCATAGGCGGTCACCATACAGTAGACTGTTAAGTAGTATATAGTAAAACTAATTTATAACTTTAAAGATTTTCTTATAACATGGTGTAGCGAAAAAAGGATAGCAACGTTTAACTGCTAAATGATAAGCATTACCAAAATGTGAGTATTTCAGAAAAAATAGTTACGCTTCAGATCATATGATTCTTCGCATACTAATAATGTTTAGAACAAAACACTTTGGTTGTGCTTGTCTGGTAACTGCATCATATTTGAATGTTTGATAGATGTGATGACGTTGTAAAAAAATTTACTGGACAATTGTAAAATAACTGAATTACGTTTAACCAAAAGCCGGGCGTTTATTTTTGTATGGTTTAACTACTTTAAAACATTCATTTTTATCATCAAGAGCAACATGTGTGTAGGAGTTAGTCTTCTGAAGAGTGTCGTGTGGCGGCCGCTGGTGACCGTAAATAGTTGCTCTGGTTACTGTTAGGGATGCTGACAGAGCACGGTGACTGTTGCGCAACCATGATATGGCACAGGCAATATCTTCACGTTTTTTGTAAATAACAAATAATACTTCTAATTTAAATATGAAGCACAGACCAAGGATCCTTGTTTTTCTTAAATAAAATATTATTGAATCTCTCATCTTATAATGATAAAAATAATTACCTCTAGGCTAAAGTTAATGCAGATATTTTTACGCAACTGATAATGTCTTAATGAGGAATACTTTTTATTATATACAAAATAATGATTATTAGTAGTATAAAATAAAAGGATACAAAATATCACTGTTACAATATTTAGATTGGTATGGGCAAAAGTCTTTTTAACCTGTAACATAAGCTAAGTATAAATAAGAAAGATAATTGTTAAAATAAAAGCCTTTCGGGTATTCGTTTAATATTTTTTTAACGTAGTCCGAGATAAAAGGTATTTCTGAATAAAATAGTTGGATATATTGAAATAATAACGACATTTATATTTTAGTAATGTCTCGCATTTTCAAGAACACGTACATATGAGAAATGTTCCGCGTTTGAAAATTAAATGTCTTGTACAGAATCCAAATGCTACCAATTTGTATAAATTTTCGTCAACCTAAGATTAGATATATAAATAAAATATTACATTACCGACAGCAGTATTTAAATATTTATTTGTTTAGTACTGATAAATATTTGCTGTGATAAACAATTTCATGTCGAGGATGGCACTCAATGATGATGATGATGTGATGTGATAAAACAACATAATTTATTTTCGTTTCGTCGTCGTCGTTCATATTCAAGTAATTCAATACAGACTTCAATATAATAAATAAGTAATAGAAGTGTTTGTTTGTTACATGAAAATAATTTCTTCTAGTTTATATTCTATTTTATATGTATATTATTCAAACAGAGATGCCAAAAAGACAATTTTAGAAAAGAGTGGTTTGGCTTTTTGATTGTGCAAGTGAGATCCGAAACGGGTGGACCAATTTTAAAAAACTACAGCAAGAGTTTAGCTGATGATCCAAAGAGTAATTTAAGGTACTTTTGTAAACAATTTGTTTAATATGTAAAAAAAAATGATTTAAATTGTCCTTGATCGCTATAAACGGCTTTCGTAAAAAATTTTATGTATTTTACTATTTTGTAATTGATCGATAGTAATTTTTATAAATAAGCATATAGTGAAAGAACAAAGTTTTCGGGTTTGGCTGGATTACTAACATGTAATGGTAATAGCTCAAAAAAGTAGCTGTGTTGATTGTTCTTAAAATACAATATTTTGACCTGCTGTATGAACTACTTGGTAGTGACGAAGTGTTTCGAATGAAACAAAATTAAATTCTGTATTAGTAATGGGTAAGGCGCTCGCGGGCTGAAGTTGTCTTGGCGGCGGCGCGGCAGCTGGCCAGTGGAATGAATTTGCAAGTTGATAAAGTACGCGGCTTGTGTGCCCCCGACCTCCGACCTTAGTCCGCTGCTGTTCATCGGCTGGCAATAAAACTATCGTGATTTCAGGAAAGCAAAGAAAAATAACAATAACATATCCATGACAAATAACGTATTTTAGAATATTATATTTGTGAAAGATATGCAATAATGAAATGCCACTGATTGGCAACCGTAGTTTAAATTTAATAATTTCTTATTTCGCATTTTTATGTTATTCAGTATTTAGTCACTTTGATAGTTATAATACAAAATATACAATATTTCTTTCAAGAAACTTGTGAAGATAATAGTTTTCTAGGATATCCGACATCTGCTATCCCGTACTTGGTAAAAATTTGGTTTAGATAGTTGTAAGATTATTAGAGCTAATTTTGTTATGTACTCCCACCACACTACCACCTCCAAGAAAAACACAAAAAAAAAACCCTTGAAAATTTTTGAAAACGTTGAATTATAATTTACGAATAGAATACTCTTAAAAACGTTGATTAATAAAACAGATGATCAAAATGCGTCGAAATGTTAAATTTATATCACTCTTATACCCGCGCTTAAACTAGAAATTGTTCTTACATAGTGAGTCGACGTTGAGGAGTCGTGATAGCCGGAACTCGTGACGTCCTCCCACTGGTGGTCAGTCGTGACCACGGCACGTGTCCGCTGGCCCACGCCCCGCCCGTCCACTTCACTTAACCAGAATTAAAATGTCAACTGTAGTAAGTTATAAAATCACTTGAGAAACTAAGCGCGCGAATGTATACGCATTTTCTAAATCGTATTCATTATAAAACAGAGAGTTCATTATGAATAATTTCCCACCACTCAGTGAAGAGCTAACCAGGACGTTCACCTGTTTACAAGTGAAAAGCTTGCCTTTTCTGATCTAATTATAATGTTTAGGTACACCTTATTACCTAAGCTAAGAACCTAGCTGTGCACTTTTCAAGCCGGAACATGAATACCTTTCTGTTGTGTAAGATGTAATTTATATATAAAACAAAATGTATCGCTGATAAACGACATCTTAACAATGTTTTATGTATTTTGGTGGCTGCAGGACAGCTATGGCTATTTCAACTGCAAACAGTAAAGTATACTTATGTGGTACTTTAATGATTACAATAGTATATTAGGTAAAAGCTAGTTATTCATTTCATCAAATCTCCTATATATCAAATTGACGGGCATAATTTAATGCTGTACGAACAAATTTAACTAGCCAATGTTTTTAATGTGGTTACTGTATGTAAGGATAAACAGTCTGTTTTAATCGTTGATAGACATTATACAAAAGTAATAAACTGATTCATTAAAAATTTTAAATAAAAGCGGAGGCATAAATTTACTTTGATGTAGACTAGTACTAAAAGCAAGACACCGCATCAGTAAAGTACGTTGAATTACAAAGGAATCTTAATAAAGAAACCTTTCATTAAACACTAGCAGTAAATACTGACAAAGTACCATATAAAATAAATAAATGGCAATGTGGTAAAAAATAAATAAAGTTACTTTGTTGTTTACTGTTATTGGACTACGAACATATATTTTATATATTGGGTATTCTAAGAAATATTGTTAACTCTTTTGTGTTTTTAAGAAGTATGTAAACTAGCGATATTCATATGTATTCTTATAATTATAAATTTATTGCAGTCCCCATTTTTTATACAAGTAAGTCTCGCCAGTTGCCTTGCTGTTTTGATTTCAATGTAAAAAAACTAACCACAATTAAAAAAGGTACCGAACATTTGAATAAAATTATAAGCGTATTAAAACTGAATTATACTATAAAGACTAATTTCAGTTACATACTTTAAAAAGTATTATTTTGATGAATATTACCTGTTACATCTTTTGTAGCAAATGTAAGCAAAAGATTTCGCGATAAATAATTTCTTGGAATTACTTCTGTGACAGATTTGAAATAATACCCGTAACGTATGTAACAAAAAACACCTGACGACCTTAGAGAATTACCGAGTTAATCATATCGTCCATGTTTTCGATCGTAAAAACTCATGCAACAACAGGCTCTGTCATACAAAACGTTATTTATGAAGCGGTTGGACTCTACATGCACACTAAATTACAACATGCGTACTATAAATTGAAAAACATACAATTATAGACCTTATATCAATAATTATAGGACGTGTGTTGCAAATTCTAAATATTGGGATAGTAATACTCACTCTTCTTGGGTAAGTTTGATGGTTATTTTACAGCCGAGTTCTAATTACGAGGTTTCCTCTCACTCGGATACTAGGACAGACCGATTGTTAGTTTCCACGTTAAAATTTCTGCTTATAAAAACTTTACGATTGTTCTTTGAATAACCCTTTGTTTCTCGAATTTGCTTTGCGCTGTGGTTTGTTTGAGGTCACGAAACTATATTGTAAAGGTCGTTAAATAAGTCTTGTTAGTTGTATGAGGTGTAAAATTGTAATTTCTCACCGTTTTAAGGGAAAGCATATTTTTTTACAAATAAATTTAAAAGAAACTTCTTTTCTTGGCAAACATTGGCTGTCTCATGTCCTGGAAAGTAAACTGATAATTTTCCACATTTGAAAAAAGTTTCTGAACTGTTACTGCAAACATAATAGGGAAATTATCATTGTTGTTACTTAGAACCATTATAGTAAGTCTAATCAAAAACAGAACTGAGATTTATTAGAGTAATTTATAAAATTCCAAAAACCTTTTTGCACCTATTTGCAGGCTTTACGTTTCACTTCTTCCATACTTAGTTACTATGCACCTGCATCTCGTTACTGTATCTGTTTACCTAGAAAATGCTATAATATTAATTTTAGAGCAGGTTCTTAAAATTCAGTTTATGTTTAATCCCCGTGTTTCCTTACGACGGCGTAACCTACAGACGTAAGCCGTTTAAAATTCAATATATTTTGTCATAAATATCAAATTTTATGCAGCAATAATCCCGACAGATGTCAAACAAATTGTTGACAGCTCCAAATGTGTCAAAGCCACTTAATGCCTGCGCATTTTTATTATAACTGCTTTTAACGTTGTTAATGGTGTGAGTTATTAAAACAATTTTCTTCTTGTAAGTGTTATGGTTTTCGTCACACTGTAACGTCGGAAAATTTTGAAAAATCTTATTTAATAATGGTCATAAAAAAGTATACATAATAAAAATACTTAAACAGATTGATTACTCTCTATCTACAAAACCTGCACTAGCCCAGCGGGGTGGACAAATGGTCTTGACTCTCTTCATGTCAGAGGAGATCCGATGTCCCAGCAGTAGGAATATTAAAGTAACTGTTTATGCTAAGTTTAAAGAATTGACTTTTAGAAAACTTTTAGAAAATGAGAATTTTCTAGTGTTGGTACAACTACAAGAATATATGACGTATTATAAGTTCTAATAGCACTTACGACTAACCTTTACAATGATAACGTTGTAAATACGATAATTTTCAATAATACCTAAAGACAATAAAAACTAGATTTAAAATATTAATGCTCTAACCATATATCTGTATATCTCTAGTTTCGGTTTTTATAATAGATGTAAATTAGTATTTATGTGTCATATAAAACAGGTCTAATAAATGATTTATGTAGCACCAAATTACATTCTTATTTATTACATCTGAGACTAATACTTCTGTTCTTATTTTAGTATACGGATTAAATACTATTGTGCGAAATAGGCGTGCGAGTTACGAATGTGAATAATAATTCTCGAAATTCTTTTTATTAAAATCATCGTTTATACAAATGTTATAGACAGATATGAGATTAGTTCCGGGTGCGATGGTCCTCAGTTGTTGACCGAGATTTGCGCCGGTCATTGTCGGCCGCGACAAGGCCACAATACGATGGCCCCTGTCTAAATAATGTTTGTGCAAACTTAGCCACGAAAAATAAATAACTTAAATCTATATACGAATGTTAATATGGAGACGATAGCTTAAAATGTTTGTAAGTATTGGCTCAAGCCATGTTTTCGTTTCATTAATTGAATATAATAAAGGGTTATAAAGGTCAACAACATCATACAATCAGACGACATTTTAAAGCCAATTTTTATACAATTCCGGGTTATATCGAGACGGCTATAAAACAGTTACTTGGCAAGGTCGCTCTTGATTGCTTTTATACGTGTTTAAACGTTTTATGATTATAAGTGGAAGAGATTTATGCGAGAATTTTAATTATGTATGTATGCAAGTATTATCACATATTAAATTTACGAAGTATGGCAGTTTTAAAGACAGTTTAAATTTTAATAATATCTATTGTTCATGTTTAACAGACGATATTTTTATACTTTCTTTTTGCACCTTTTAGATTATTAGAACTTTCTCGTGTATTTATTTTGATTTGTTTGTAGTTTTTGAGACTGTGTGGTATTTAATGGATAAGTTTTGTAAGAACATAGGCACTTTGAAACAGTTAATGTTTACTACATAGTATTGTATCTGTATGTTGAAAACTCTGACAACATTGTCTTGTGATTTGAATCGCCAAATATTTGTTATAAATTTGCAAATAATATAGCTAGGCATGTAGTTCTATACATACGACTTGGAGATTGTCGTGTAATAAATCTTGCTGTCCGACACAGTTTTTTTACGACAATCGGATTGTAAAATTCTTGTTAAGTTACGGCTGTTGAGATGTGCGATAACAAGGAGACGTCTTGTTACTCCGAACCGTGCGGAGCTCGTATCGCTGACGTCATCGCGCGGCCTGTGGTTTGACATTTGCCCATTTGACTCCCGGCGCCAGTACAATGCTGAATATTAAACAGCGAACGATAAAAATTCCTCAAAGATTCTTGTTGTATTGTATTACAAATTAATCACTAATATAAAAGAATTAATAATGAACTCCTATTAATTAGATTAATGTTTACAGCATTCTCTATCAATCAACGTCGTGCACGGCTATCACAAAAGTATGGCAATCCAAACATAATATGTTGTCAAAGAAAAGAAACAATTTTTTTATGGCTTATCATAAATAATATAAATAAAATGTGATATCATTATTGCTAAACATCGTAATATACATGTCTAACTCGTCGATCTTTTTGTCCACTATAAATTTCGACTGTAATAATTTCCTAAATGTTTAGTCATTATGATGAATCCAATTTTTTTGAAAAGGCTAAGAGGTAAGCCGTAGTATAAGAAAACATTATTACTGGTGCTTTAGTAGACAAACTAAAGCCTTATATTCATATCTAACGTGTTGTACAATATTTCTTTATATCTTAACAAGAATAGATCCTTGACTCGTCACTCCAGTTAACAACTTGTTTGCGTATATCCTGTTCGATCAATACTTCCTTCCTTGTATGCGTATTGTCAAAATATAATCATGGTCATAGCATTAAGTCCAGAAATAAAATAGCAAATCTACTTGCATAATATTTTTTTAATTACTGGTTTTTGTTTCTTTTACAGTTAAGTATTAAAAAAAGAAAACGCAACGTAATCACAAGATCAAACACAAACGCAAATATTTCTCCGATTGATAACTTTACAGGGAAGTAAAAGCCAGATATTCTGACCACATCGACAGACAGCTGTTCATGATATTATCATTAATAACATATTTAATTTCACTTCCAATTTAAATTATAGTTAATTACTATGAAACAAGAGAAATTACTATCATGTCAAGCGAGTTTCATAGCAATGTTATGATGCCACGACTCAATCGTTCTTGATATAAAATATACAAATTTATTAAGAATAAGTATTTGTTAAAACTGAGATTATAATAGAGTATTGCTTTATTGTCTGATGATGTATAATGTTGCTAATCCTTTGACCAACTTTGAATGCTCCGCGGTGTAAATAAATTAAATCTTGATTTTTACTATTGCAAATAAAAGTCTACTTATTCGGCGGATTTTCACTTAAGCGTGTCTGGACTGTTGTTGTGAAATACCGCTTTGCAAATCGTATCCTGTATCATATTTCAAATACGGACGTTAAAGAAAAACGAGGCAATTGGCACGAGTAGCGGCGGTAGTTCTTACACAAGCGAAGTTCACTCCACTACCGCTTCAATTGTGACACTTTTTTATAAAAATTGTACTTCACTTTTACACATGATGAAGGAAAACATCTTGAAGAAGTCGGCATCTTTTAAGAACGACAGCTTTCACCACCAACCCGCACGAAGCCACCGGTGAATATGTTTATCTACTTGACATTGACTGTCATTGCGAGATGACATTTTTTAAACATTTGCTATATAACAGTAATTACTTTTTTTAAAAACTTTCTTAATATTTTTATAACAATATTGGATAACGACTATACCTACTACTTTTGGTGATCATCAGACTTTATTCAGAAATATGTTTAAAATAGTTCATCGTTTTTCCATACTTTGTATATGAGTTATAAAATCATTTCAAGCTGGCCTATCAGATGATTTATCTAAACAGTTACTAGTGGTTACTAATTGTAAAAAATATACAAAGATAAACAAAATGATTTAACATAGAAATCATTTTTAATCACATAACTACGTATTTCTCTTAATGTATCTCTTTTCATTTGTTGATATTAGTATTAAGGTTAATGGTGTAATTGAAAATATTAAATGTTATTGCTGTCTTTATTAAGATTTGCGGCCACACCAAGTAGACGTGTTAGTGCGATTCGATATTGGTTTCCGGAAATAGGTACACAGCTGTGCAGCTGCTTTGGCGCCGCCCAGTGAGAACTTGACCCGTTCACTGGTTTCTCTGTATCATCGATAGTGGTCTGCATCTGTACCTCGTGCCTTTTGACGATTGCCAAATGTCTATATGACGAAAAAGCTTTGGTACAGAGAGCATAAACAGTTTATTTATGTCATTTACTAATGTACGCCGATATATTTGCTCAGTGCATTTTACTTTTGTTTTGTAATTATAAATAAAATCGAGTAGCTCTTTATAATATATCACTGATAGTTATCCCCCAGAACGTAAAGCTTTTTATAAAAAATTTTGTTTATTTTTTTAACATATTATCAGGAAATATCAGCAGTGATTGTTATCAGAAGGTAGCTCTAGAACCACTTCCTTGTATTAACTCGGGATCAGGAACATATAAATGGCGCATTGTAAGTTATGTAAATGTATGTAAAGCCAGCAGCTGCCCGCTGTAGTCTCGGCTGCGTGACACTAAGTAGTTGTATAAAGCCTTCAGTGTTTCTCGATACACATGCAGTTTGCTGTACTTGTTGCCTTACTATGAGACATTCAAATGGCATAAGAAAGATTTATTTTACAACCATTGCGATGCAAAACTGCCCGCCAGTAGTTTGACATACTTTCAAACAGTTTGCGTCGGATATTTTCTCTGAAAACTAAGCTAAACTCAAAAGTCTTACTATGTTAAATTAGTGATATACATATAATATAAACAGGTTTACCATATTGTTTTAAATAAAACATTTTTATATCTTTACATGTAAGTAGCATTGATATTACTATAAAATATTAATATATTGCATAAAATTTCAACTTGGTTTTAATGAAAAAGTTTATTTTAACATTAACAGAATGTGGAGTAGTAAATATAGATTACTTCAGACTACTCAGAGAAGTAATATATTAAACAAATAGAATCATACGATTATACCTATAGAATGACGAAAGTGAAGATGTTGTATATTGTGATATATCATTTAAGGCTTAAAGTAAACAATTGCTCCGGGAATCGTCTTACATTCCGTGTAGTGTGTGCGGGCGGTGCGCCGGCGCCGCGCGACTTGACCCGCGACACCGGAGCAGTAACGCGACACTTGTAGCACTTACACTAAGCATTGCACACTACAATACATTTCTTTACTTTATGACAATCGACTGCACAGTTCTTGTTACTTGTTTGAACAAACCGTACCGAGAATTGATTGGATGAATTATATAAAATAATAAATTTAATATGGTCTCATGATCTAACGACCATTGTCCTTCTCAAGGAAAAAGTCTATACCTAATATAAAAGCTTTAGTGATTTTATTATATGTTTACTTGTTAAGAGTGAATGTTTAAAGAATATGTTGTCATTTTTAATATTACTACGTTTTCTTATAAAATACTTAATATGTAAACATATATGTTGTATGAATGTCTTTTTCGTTAAAATTATATTTATACGACATTGTGATTATACTTATCGGATTTGTATTTTTTAATACTTTTTCAATAAATATAATTAAAAGGAGCAGTTAAATCATATAACTAGAGACCGAAAGACAACGTTGGCATGTTTAAAACTAGTGTTTAAGAATGATTCAACTTTTATTATTTTGTCGTAGTAATACTTGGTTTTATAAAAAACATTATTAAAAGACCACTAAAATAGGGGTAAATATAGGTAATAGGCATCGTGTATTTTTGTTTATTATTATATAATATATAACACAAATAAAATCTAATGGTAATTGTACGCAAAACACATTAAAACCATAAATATGGCAGTGTTACATTACGATATTGTGTTGAAACCTATGTGCGTTATATAATCAAGATGATACATTTAGATACGCTTAGTTGTTTCAGGCTAAACTTTAGTCTATCTTTAGATAGGCATTGAAAGAAATAGAACAATTATACGGTCGTCTGCTGATAGCTATTGGTCGCTTGATTCCCTGGCGGCGACGTGGCTGACCCTCGATAACCCGCGCGGCGCCAGCGTCCTCGTCTGCGCGGACGCAACTCCATTCATCTCTTTATTGCAATATAACAGCTGTTTGTGTCGCACAGCGATTAGCACTAATTGGTCACTTTATCTCCTATGCTCTTTGAACCTATATATGTTCTAATATACTAACTAAATATAGATTTTTGACTTTATTCATACATATTTTTTAATGTCTACACGTCGACACAAGCAAGTCGCTTTCTGATAAATTAAATCCGCCTTTACACTAGGTATAAAAAGAAATAAATAAATTATTCATTACATATTTTTTATTCTACGAGACGTACAAGGCCTTCATCTGATGGTAAGAGATATGCTTGGTTATGACATAGCACTGCTTAAGATGGCATACAGTACCATATTGCGCACGTCGTTGTAAGACCATAAGGTTTAAAACCTTATCTCGTTACCCCTGTAATTTCACTGGCTTTCAATGTCCTTCAAACCGCAATGATACCTACTTGTCTAAGTGACCGTCTCGTCACCGACAATAGATGCCTACCAACAATGATTATTTAGGATTTTAAGAATAAATACAACTTTTTTTGTTGAATAAATATATCCGTCACTTTACCTTATATTAGCTCATCATGCAAGGTAGGTCAGAAGGTGCATCTGAGGGAAAAGAGCAAAGATTTCCCTTTTGACAATGCACGTAGAGCAACTGATCTTCTAAATTGGGTAGGAAGGTTTAGCAAAGATAATCTATGAGCTAAAATGTTTATAGTGATTCTACAACATTTCTTTGAAACACGTAATACTAAGCAAGGGTTTAAGTGAGGGAAGGTAAATACAGTCACAGCAGTGTACCTACATAGTTTTTGGCAATAAAGGCTACAACTAACAGTATATTAATAATGCAATAATAACAAAAGCTAACGAGCAAACGAGATATCTGACCACATATGTACAGTTTTTATAAATACGCAATTTATTTTTGGTTTTACAAACAGAATGCGTTTAATGTTATTACGAAATTATAAATCACAAGTAGTAAATAAAGCGCACAGAAAAAACAGCTAATCAGATTTGGACAAACAATAAATATTTCGATTAGTTATAGAATAGTAACCCTACACTTGAGCCTCGGGCCCGGTACGTGGAACCTAACAAAGGCTTTTGTTTCCACTCGGTTCGGAGTCGCTTTTTAGTTTATTTATTTTACTCTTATTGCATTCCCAAAGTGCTGACCAAGTCAACGTAGACTTTGAGAACTGGTTCCCTTGCCCTAACGCGCTTTAATAAGTATAATTAAGTATGCATAAAAAGTTGTGAACGCGAACAGTCGCTTGGCTTGAATTGAAGAATTTCCGTTTTTAGTTCAAATTTATTTAATTTTTTTTTATTAATTAAAAGTTTACGAATACCTTATGAGGTTACCCTTTAAGAAACCGTTATTTGTAAAAGAAATCTCAAATATTTTATTGTAAAAGAATAGTAGTAGTTTTCAATATTACTGTTCAGTTTATAATTAACGGTTATAACTAACATTCGAAGAAGTTTAATAACCATTAAATAAACTGAAGTAATTTGTATTAATATTATTTTTTTTACTTGACTATAAATAGAACATCATAATGTTTAACAGAAACCTCTATTTAAGTATGTTTAGTGAGTTGGATAACCTTATGTTTTCCTTATATAAGATGTTTTTTAAACTTTTTTAAAAATTTGCAATTTCAAAAAGTCACTTATTCTGTTTCTTTATTTATAATAGAAAGCAGAAGTACTTAATAAATACTTAGAGTAAAATAACAAGTAACAATAGACGACGAATGCTGAACTGTTTTGAAATGTTTGTATTATATATAATAAAATGAAACTATCCAATAAAAAACAAATTAAAGGAAAAAGTATAAGAATAATACATAAATTATGTTTTATAAAAATAAACACATGTATTAAATTCATTCTTCGGTAGCATTCTATTTAAAACATTTGATTGGACCTGACAATGCGTTTATTCGAATTTGCTGACGTACACCGAAATTAATAGTGTCAGTATTAGTTCACTGGCTGGAATCATCGACACTGCACTAAAGTTTTGTACCGAGCACATTAGTACATGCAGTTCACTGTAATGGACGAATCGAAGGCGTATAAAGAAGTATCAAAAAAAAATGGCGTAGCTTATGATATAGTGGTGGTGGAAGCAATTTTGGTGATACTGGCGATCGGATGGTATTTGAAGAAAATTTTGCAACTGTTTCTCCGGCGGGAAATTAACCGAGATGTCGATGCAGCCATGTTTGAGACAAAAGTAATACCACAGTGAAACTCATTATGTTAATTACCAGTAAATATCTTAATACGCAAACAAGTATCTTAAACACAATGTACGTATATTTTGCAATATTTTATAAGTTTTTGAATAAAGTTTTATGATTGTGAGAAAACGTTATTTATGATTAATAAACCCAGTGCCTTTGTAACTTTGATACATGAGTATATTCATTCATACGGTATAGATTTATGGATTTTAAATAGTTGCTCAAAGCTTCCGTTATTTTTCATAAAATAAAGGAGCTTTATTTAATTCTTGTATTGTATTGTATATGTTATTAGTTATTTAATATACAGGGGCACAATAATATCTTCTGTCCTTTTTCTGTCTGTCAGTCTTTAGTACAATTCGACGATCGTAATGTACTAATTTGTATTTATTATATCAATAATGTAATTAGTTTCCAATTAAATTCTTTGTATGTTCCCTATTTGTTATAATTGTTACAGTAAAAAAATTGTAAGTATTTATAAATGAAACCGAAGTAACGTATATTTTTTTAATGTTATACATAATTTGTAAAAATCCTTGTTAAAGTTTTTTTTTTTGTGTTTGTACCCAGACATCGGTCAATGATAACAGCATTGAAAAAAATCATTACTATTTACCGATGGTTAGTGTCCGAAAAAAGTTATTACCGATATACAAGAACCGCCGTGGCTCTTCGCCAATACCAGTGTAGCCGTGACTTTACACAGCATACTTCCTTTCTATCTGTTGCAATTGCGGATAGGTTGCAATATCCGCCACAATGGGTCCGTTTCTTGCGCGGTTGCTTCACGACGAAATGCGATTTTAATGATTGGTATCGAGTACAATAAACAAACAACATTAAAGGTGGTGAACGTTCGACGAATGAAACGTTAATGTTTACCAGGGATATAGCAACAATTTTGTTAGTAATATTGGTTTTGAGATGCAAACTTATAACACGAATAGAATGTTCATGTAACGATATCAATACATTTTGCCCATGTTAATATAAGAAATATTTTGTTGCACACTTATTAAGATATAAACCACAGAGATTGGACAAATTAATGTATGAGTTATAAAAGATAGAATCTAAATTACATGTCATACAAAATATTTTTTGTAAAGAAATGTAAATTTTCAGTTTATTACATTTATTTAAGCCAGTTTAAAAACAAGTTATCACGCGGAAACCTATTTTATCAAAATGTCGCTTCTTATTATTTTGATATTTAATTTTAAAAGGTTGTAAAAACAATTCAATTTCCTACTTTATAAATATCACTATTTACCAAGCCACCATAGATTGGCTAATAAGATAAAGCAGTGTTTCACCTTTAAAACACTGGCTCATATTTACAAGTTTTCTAAATAATTATTATAAAAACAGTTCTGCATTAAATTGGTTGTAGGTTTTAGTTGCTGGAGACAGTCTAGGTAGGTACTTACCTCCGTAATTCCTATTAAAGCCGACAAAAATGTACTGTGGAAACATTATTTGGTTTCAATTTGAAAGGTGCTATAACTAGTAAAGAAGTAGTAAGATCAGCAACTAGCGCCGCGTTATATTTGGGTCTATCACTTACCATCAAATGAACGTCTTGCCCGTCTCGTTGTTTCGTCGAATACCAAAAACTATTTGATATTAATAAATAGACTGTACCTTTAATAATTGTAATTGAATGTTGATTGTCGTTATAATATCTAGGAGGTGGGCGGCTTTGGGCCGGGTTTCTGTACGTAATTGCGTGCGAACGATTCGCGGGAGCCGCGCGCCCGCTCTATTGCGATCGAATAGATAAACCTTACCGGGTTTTATGTTATAATCTAAGCACCCAATACAGTGTACTATTTAATATAAATGATCATTAAAACTGTTAGACAATTATGATTGTTTAAGCCACCTAAAATAATAAACAAACCAAACTTTTAATTTTTCCTTACAACTTCACGACTTCATCGCCGCTTATCATTAGGCGGATCGTAAAGTCGTCTATTTTATATAGTACAAAGAAAACCTGGCATTTAGAAAATCTTATATATAAAAACATTTATAGACTCATTGATTCATTAATATCTTTAACCAACTAATAACATAAATAGCTATAGTACTCACCAAAACTATGAACTCATTTATTGTATATAGGGACTAGTTTTGATAAAAATAATTTTCATTTGTTTTTAAACCCTAAAAGACTCTAGTTTGCTCGTTTTAAATATCTTTTGCTTATAAAGATGATTTAAATATTAATTACTATTAATACCACTTTGAATCTTAAGAAACCTTAATATAAGATATGTAGCCAACTTATTCCGAGTTTTTGATTTATACTATATTTTATTTATTTATTTATTTATTCTTTATGTACACTTACACGTATATATATATAATAATACTAATTTAATAAAAGTAACATA